>JBBBDQ010002202.1:0-214936 GCA_037127315.1 Ascarosepion bandense
TATATATATATATATATATCATGATGCAAGGGGTGAAATAAAATGAGAAGACTTTAGAAGGACCTGTAAACACAATCTTAAAAAGGGATTAACCTGTAATCCTGTTCAAAAGACTGGGAAGGAGTCTGAACCAGGTAATAGGCAAACCAATTTGCTGTGTGTGTGTGTGTGATCGTGTTCTTGTTTATCTGCACAGTTTATGTGGGTGGGGGTGATCTGTCTACTTCAGGCTTCTCCAACAAGTTGTGCTGTTTGTTCCAAGAGAAAATTACTTCATGTTGTTTGGTGTCCTTTCTGAGACAACAAAGGTAATTGCCAAATTATTGCTTTTTTACTTTAAGAGTAGCTTTCTCTTACCAGGACTACCTTACAAGTCAAAGAGAGTTCAACTCTAATGACATTTGTCTATAGCAGGGTTCTTCAGAGAGCAGGGAGTAATCATTGACCTATTAGCAGAGCTGCATTAATATCTAATGAGCACAAACTGCCTTTGCCAGAATTTGAACTCAGTTTGCCAATGCCATTGTTTCATGTTAATTACCATTATACCATTCAGGACTCAAGGTTAATGTCCCACCATTCTGTGGATGATAGAATGTTTGTTTGGTATAATACAAAATTATTTATTAGAATTACATTATATTAATTCTAATAACAACTAATTTCTTAAAATTAAAAAAATCTGAATTCTCATCAAGAGAGGTGGAATTTTAATAAATGGAACATGCATTCACATACTCATATACACAAAATTTAAGCACTTATTTTTAAACAGGTTTGAAGAGTGCTGGATTGCTATGTGATATCTGCCTTTCTGTATGACAGCAAATGTTGAACAATCTCTTCAAAGATGAAGGAGAAGTTTGAGGCAGCAGAAATATTATTCTACAGAAGGATGCTGAGGATACCATGGACCAGACATGTGAGCAATGACAAAGTGTTGGAGAGAATGTAAATGAGAAGAAAACTCATATTTAAAGGGACAGATGAGGTTCCTGGGACATGTAATGAGGAAGGAGGAGAATTTAATACTCACAGGACGGATAGCAGGAAAGAGAGACAAAGTAAAGCAGTGTGAGACATATTTGATAGACTTGAGCAAATGGATGGCAAAGCAGGGTTTGGGAGAGATACCAAGAGGAAAAATATTAAAAGTGACAAGGGGCAGAGGCAAGTGGAAGTCTATATCTTGAACGGACATGGCACATGAAAAAGAAAAAGAACAAAATGAAGGTTAATGGATTTAAATTTAGTTATTTCTCTTATTTATTTATTTATACTCTTTATTTATACTCTTTATTTATACTCTTTATTTATACTCTTTATTTATACTCTTATTTATTATAATTATTTCTCTTATTTTTATTTAAATAGAAAAAGGATTAAAACCAATTTTGATTTAATAACTATGACAAAAAATCATATTGTTTATGCCAACTTTTGATTAAAATAAGTTCAATGAACCTTTAATGAACATTGGTTATGTTTTCTGCTTATCATAAACTAAATTGAAAGTACAAGGAAGAATTTGTAGCGGAACTCTGGATCCTGATTGGTCATCAAATAGCAAAATTCAAAATATATCAGAGAAACGGTTTTTCCACAGCTAAAGAGCCACCCCACGTGACTGGATTGAATATTTAAGGATGGTCTCTAACCGGTCACGGTGGTCAGTCAGAGGAGGCATTTTGCTGACACACATCTAAAATGTAATGGCAACTTCAAATCGACCCAGAGATAAGGTCAGGTGCACCTTGTTCTCTTTCTCCTCATCTCTTTCAACAATTACTACGAGAACATTTTGTACGAACTCTTGATACCTTAACTTTCTCAATGAACATTAATTTATACAACTCTTGTTATTCCTTCCTTTAATAAATTTCTATTTTAACATTCAAAATGTATATTTTATTATTTTACTCTTCTGCACTAATTCTACATACTCCAACCTGCCGACAACCAACCTTCCGATGAAAACCTTCTGATGAATATTATTCTGCATAAAACTTGTAAGCTGTAGGGGGTTCAGTTAAGTCTGACACAAGGCTGAACAAAAGAAACGTTAACCAGCTCCCTACACTTCAAATTTACAAAATAAGAGACAAAGATAAAATATGAGGCACTTAATTGTACATGAATATTTTTTGATAAAGACTTTGAAAACTTTTAAATTTTAGTAGTACATGGAAATTTACAAAGTCTGGCACAGGACAACAGTAGTGGAGCTCTAGAGTTAAACTCAACACATTCAATAATAATTTGTTGTTTTTGTGAGATAGTGTCCTAGAATCTGTTCGTCATGGCCAGACTTCTGTCCTCATTTGGTATATCAATGAATATCATAGTGAATAAATAACTCTGGCACATAAGAAGTTTTGTATGAAGTTAAATTTGGCAGGATGCCTAGACAGATTCATTATTTTCATGAGTGTATGAGATGATGTTATACATTGCTTCAAATTAGATCTCTTTCTGATTCACTCTACTTCAAAATCTGTCGACTAAATGTGAACACTATGAAAGCAAAATGAAAAATAAAAAATGCATCACTCTGAACATCACATCTAATTCACGACCCCCCCTCCCCCAAATATGAAATACAATTTAAAAGGTGCCAAACATGGCCACTAAAGAAAAAGCATGACAAAAAACATGAGTTATATATCCACTTTGTTTGCTTTTAAGGATGCCGCTCATGACAATGAAGTCAGTTGGCAGGTGATCAGACAGGTTGTTGCCATCACCACTAGTGAGCTTGCTCAACCAACCCACCACAAGCATCAGCTCTGTGCTGATCTGACTCTCCTCATCCTTCAGGTCACTTTCCTCACTCACAAAGACTCATTCCACCTTGTTCCTCTATATCAGCAATAGAAGAATTCTATCTTAACAATTCTTGTCGTCTTTTCTTACTGCTCCACTGGCAGTACTTTTTTATTCCATTTGTTCTCTTGTGCAACTTTATACATTTATAAAAATGAGAAAATAAAGTTCAATAAAAACTTTGTAAAAATAATCACAGTCAATCATTTAAGTGACATACATGATACATGCTTTGGGTGATCATGTCTTGAAAGTGACATGACTGACTGGGCAGAAGATTATCCCACAGTAGGTTACCATCATTTTCTGCAGTAGACTGGTTGCCAGTCAAGGTTATAGAACCCAATCTGCCCTATTATTTGACTCATAGCTAGAGGGGCATGAGATGTATTATATTATTAAGTAGCGATTAGTGGGATATCAGTTTATTGCTTCATAACAATATGAAACTGATCCCCACTTTATGTGGCCACTTAATCATGTTTTCAACTATTATATTCAATCAGTCATTTGAGTGCCATACGTGATACATGCTTGGGCGATCATGTCTTGAAAGAGAAATGAATGACTGGGCAGAAGATTATCCCACAGTAGGTTGCCATTGCTTTCTGTGGTAGACTGGTTGCCAGCCAAGGCTATAGAATTCAATCTGTCCTGTTATTTAACCCATAACTGGAGGGAAGAGATGGATTACCACATTTCCTAAGGGTATTTGTGCATATGTGAATGCAAGAAATTCCATTGGAATTTGAACTCGGCACCCCAATTTGTTGTTCCGAGTCGATATCCACTGCACCACAACACACATTTTTTTTTGTAAAAATGATCACACTTCTTAAATTGGTTTTGTAAGGGACCACATTTGTCAAATTGGTTTTGTAAGGAACCATACTTCTTAACTTGTACTTCAACCAGAGTAATATTCTAGGGTTCTTAGATTTAAAATTTTAAAAATCACACAGGTATATCCTTATAAAATAGTTACCTAGTTATGAATAATGTTGTCTTACCCACTTCAGTTAGAGAAGTTTAATCCCTACAGTGACAAGTTCATGGTCTTTTAATTTTGTTAGCATGTTGAGTGTCTCCCTGAAACTGATTATCTCTGTACTGAGAAATGATATCTTGAACCTTAGTAAGGACAGCATTTGTGACAAAAGATGGAATAAGTATTGTATATCATATGAGTGAAAAAAACAAAAAACAAAAAAAAAGATTCTCTTCAGAAATCTATTTAAGGTAAATAATGGAAATGCCATTGATCTGGTGAAGGTCGGAGAATGGAACAGATGAAATGTGCTGAAATACATAAAGGTACTAGTCTCAGTAAATCACCATTTCAACAACATGCCTTAAAATTTTACAAAATTATAACTGGTTGAAATTAGTCCAGGCAAATTTAAAAGAAAATGGAGGCATGTTTTATTTTAATAAAGAACAGGTAAATATATGAAACATGAATAAATAACCTTTTTAATTAATTGATGTTAAATGTCAAAATAGTTGATAAAAAAAAGTTTGTTATTCATTGTTTTATTTCATCATTTGTGTTAACATTCCATTTCTCTGACTTGTCTATTTACAAATGTCATTTCATATTTTTATATCTTTATGATAATTCTGGTACAAGAGGGAGTACCTGACATTTGCTGATTTATATTTTTTTCTTTCTCTCCTTCTACATTCTTCTCTCTCTGTTTTCTTTTGGTCATCTCTCTCACTCACTCTCTCTTTCTCTACCTTTTACTGTCTCTTTCTCTCAATGTGCTTTTTCTTGCCCCTCTCTTTGTTTACTCCTGTCTCTTAATCACTGTGCCCCCTACTGTCTCTCTACTTGTTTTCTACACTCTCCCTCTCTGTCTTCTCCAGCTTCTTACTCTGTCTATCTTCTCTTGTCTATCTCCCTCTGCTTTCCTGTTTCTGCCTCTCTCTGTCTTTCCTTTCTGCCATCTGTTTTCTCTGTCCCTTCTGTTATCTCTTTCCCTCTCTGTCTTCTCCTGTTTCTCTCTCTGCATTATTTTGTCTCTCTCCACCTTTTTCTGTCTCTGTCTCTCTCACTCTCTGATTTCTTCTGTCTTATTTGTTTTCTGTTGTATTTGAATGCATTTCTTTATAGATCAGGTCTTAGATTACTTCTTTGGTATGATCTAACAACATAAGACCTTTGCATGTTACTTGTAGAAAATATAGTCACCACTAAATAACTTTCATTAACCTCAAACCTGCTATGGAGAAACCATCATGGCATCCTGATGATAGTCACAGAATAATTCGATTTGATGTTATAAGATTTACAACATAACTATAGGTGAGAAAATTTGATTTGTTACTGATGTTTGCATCAAGATGAACCCGAGTTGATTTTAAATAATTAAACAAAATATTTTCGTATGTACAAATTTCTTGATTATTTTTTATATTGGAATGTTTTTGAATTTCACTGAGAATGAATGTTGACTTTAATGAAAGATATTTGCCTAAAAATTGACAGGCATGTGCTACTCTGAATATGTAGAAGGCAAATACCAATTTTTGCACAAAACTTATCATAACTATACTCAAGTATATATGATATGTTGAATTCAAAAATAAAATCCATTAATTCTTTAAAATATACATACATACATACATACATATATATATATACACACATATATGCACGTATATATATATATATATATATATATATATATATATTGTCATCCGCAGACATCTGTTTCGCTATATCACAGTTCATCAGTACGGTTAGACTTCGATTGCTACACAACCCAGGCATGAAACCTGACTGATTTGGCGTCAGTTGGCGAATCTACCCCTGGGCCACAGGGCGTTTGGTGGAAAAAGGCAGTCTTTTTAGCGCATATCATATTACGCACCCAATAGCTAGAGTGCTCAAATTCATTTTTACTGAATGAGCGGTGTGTACACACTAGAGTGGCTACTGTTTTTCAAAGTCTATATATATATATATATTTTAATTCAGATACTTTAATCCAAGCGGAAAAAGCAGGAAGGTAAATTCCAAAAACCCGATCCTAATTAATATTAAAAATTTTATTTTAATATTAAAAAAATGATACAGGAAGAGAGCTCCATGTAATAAAATATTACAGAGCAAATATAATATTAACACACAGTAAACATAGAAATGTTCTATGTTTACTGTGTGTTAATATTTACTCTTTGATAATGGCTTATGTGAGCCGAAAGCTTAGACCTGATAAAAAATCAACAATTACTGTGATTTTTTGTTGTCTTTCAACGATATCACCATCAAGTATATCAGACGGTATGAACAAATCCTACACAAAATTAATAGACAAAACTTGTCTATATTATTCAATATATATATATATATATATATATATATATATATATGTACGTACGTATATATGATTACCTCTAATGATTCACTAAAAAATAAGTATACATAATGTAAACATGTCCCAAACTTAATAAAAAAAAAAAATTTATTATCAATATTATTGTTATTATTAAGAGTACGAACAAAAGAACTTTTCTGATTATTAAATTATAATTTTTGATCCTTTTCAGAACTTTCAAAATTTGAGTTAAAAATATTTTTATTGCATCAGTGGGTGATCATAAATTAGTATGGGAAATTTTAGCATCATTTTTACAATGCAAAATCCACTAATTTGGAAATTTTTGCAAAAATCACATAATTGTCAAATTTTGAAACTTTCAGAACTTATAAGTATTACCTCCACATTAAGGGAGAGGTATTGTATTCAGTCACATTTGTTTGTCTGTCTGTGGTCAAGATATTTCGATCTGCTAGATAGATTTGGATTGAACTTTTAGGGAAGATTAGCCTCATGACTAGCACTAGCTTTTTGATTTCTGTTCAATTCAGTAAAGGATAAAGTTTCTGTGTTATTTCTCTGGTTTTATTAATAAAATTTAATTCTTGCCCTTCAAATGATGAATACTGAATTACCTCCCCTGTTTCATTTTAATTGCGCATTTAAATTTTGAGAACAGTCAAGTTCATTTTTTTGTATTTTCACTCAAGAGAGCAATCAAGTTTATTGCAGTTATTCTTTCTCATTTTAATAATCATCTCTTGCTAATTGGTGAGATGATGTCGGTATTGCCTTGGCGAAAGTTTGCAGTCTTTGACTGCTTTTTCTAGCGTTTTATATATTTCTTTTTAGAAAATCTTTACAAAAATATTTTTTAAAATCTTATAACCCAAACCCCACCTCCATTTTATGAAATTCAAAAATATTTTTTTTTATTGCTTAATGTTTATATTATAAGGACAAGTCCTTGGAGAATTATAATTATGAAATTTTGGGGTCAAACAGGACCCCTATTACAAAAAATATGCTCTAAATTGTAAAATAAAAGATGCAATAAAACTAAGCCACTATTTAATTAGAAAAGTTTTAATCGTTTTTATGCATAAAATATATTATGGATTTTTTTTCTATGAATAATGAATATTTGCAAAAATTGTTTTCATTTATTACAAATTTTAATTAGAATAATTTATAAAGTTTAAATTTTTAAAACATTCTGTAATAATTTGTAGTGGTCAAGTGATATTGTTATCAAATTAAGCCTATTTTATTAATCATAAATGAAAAAGTTTACTACATTCAACAACTCTCAATAATTTAAAAAGAGTTTTGCATTTATTTTATGTGTATATAAATATGTCATTTATTTTTAATGTCCATACATGAAATTATCAGAAAATAAAATCTTTTAACATACATTAAGCATGTCAGTTAGACTGCTGACCCGTAGATTTGAAACGTAAAGAACGGTTGAGAGAGAGAGAGAGAGTTAAAAGGAAAGGGTAAGTATTTTAAAGTGTAAACAAAAAGGGAAGAAGAAGCAAGAAGAGAGGAATAAATTTAATACAGAAATAAAAGATGATTTATTCCTCTCTTCTTTCTTCTTCTCTTTTCGTTTATGCTTTAAAATACTTACCCTTTCTTTTTAATGCTATCTCTATCTCTCTCTTTCTCTCTCTCTCTCTCATCTAACCCACTTTCTTTACGTTTCAAATCTACGGGTCAGCAGTCTAACTGACATGCTGAATGTATCTTTAGATTTTAGTTGACATCCGCTCTTACGTGTGCTCTTTGATTATATGTTGCATATATATATATATATATATATATATATATATATATGCTTATGTATGAATGCGTGTGTGTATTTGCCGAACTGATGTAATGATGTATTTTTTCTTAAATTTTTTCCTTTAAGGGAGTGACCTTTATTTTTATTCGGGTTCTTTTTTAGGTCTTTGTGAATTTCATTCATGTAAAATCCTTTGTACAATAAAGATGGAAGCTGATGATGGTTCACCTGAAATAAGCCTAAACTTATGATTTATCATGAAATATATAGGTATAGATATCCAGTCCATAAATGATGAGGATAATCCAACAAGATCAACAATATAAAATATTAAGTATTATATCTATATAGAGAGCTCAATGAATGTTATCTAGAGAAATATGATATTTATAAAGGAAAACTCAACACGTCATTTAAATTGGTTATAAATTATAATTCATTTCAATGAGCTAAATTAGCTCATTTCGTCAAACCACACAATATTCCTTCCATTTGGTACAAAACATTTTGCCAGAATAAGCATTTCCTTTAACTGAAGAGAAAGATAAAAAAATACAAAAAGAATAAAAAAAAAGGAAAAGAGTCAGGACAGAGGCATTGGCGTCATATCAGTTGGGGATATTCAGACCAGTCGCGATGATGCTGACCACTAAGTCATTAACCGCCTCCTTCTAATTCCATGAATACATATGTATGTGTAACCCCACAAATTAACCCACTTATGTACACTAACTTATATCCATATACACATATATGCACACATCTCCACATATACATACAAATGTGACTGTGTTTATGCTTATACATACTTACAGACCTACACTTATTCATGTCTACATACGAATCTTGCATTTGTATACTCACACATATATATATATATATATCTTTATAAAGATGGGATTTCTGCACGTATAAATAGTTATATATATGTAAGTATGCTAATAATTCTCACACATACTCCCAAATTATGCATATATTTTCATACTTACAAACATCCTCACATCCATGCATATATATATTCATAGATGCACTCACACCCCCACATGCATGCGTGCGCACATATGTGTTCTTCATACATACATTTATCTATTTATACCCACATACAATTATTGTGTTCACACACTCGCAATTTTATGAGAAGCAGATCCACGCACACATGTATACACATCCATATGTATATATATAAATATAAATATAATTATATAAATATACAAGCAACTTTTTATATACCCCTATACATAAAGATAATGTACGCCTGTGTACACTCATTCATCTACTTTTAACTCCCAAATGAGGTGGTATATTTTCCTTTCATACGTTTTAACAAACATTACACATCTATATCCATATATACCGGCATACATCATTCGGATCTTGATATTAACCTGTACAGAGCTAGCATATTCAGTTGGATTGGCGTGAGTTTATGACCCCGGGTTTCACACTTTTGTGATCGTCACAGAACTGATTAATTTTTTTAAAATTTTGTATATATGTAGGGTTGCGTATATTGATCAATCAATCAAATGCATATCTATGTAAACAATGGCACATGCATGCATATATATGCCAAGCTCCATACTGTTCAGATATAGTTATGTTTGTGTGAGCCCCAGTGGGTGAGCACATGTGTGTATGTGTGTACATGAATGAGTGTACAAGTGTGTATATATGTTTGCGTTTGTATGAGAGACATCACTACAACAAATTTTCCTCCCACTTCCACAAAAAACACCATTATACACAACCCCATGTATATCCAAATTTTAAAAAAAAGTTAATCAGTTTGTGTGACGATCACAAAGGTGTGAAACCCAGGGTCACAAACTCACACCAATCCAACTGAGTATATAATATATATATATATATATGACTATGGGCTCCAGTTGTTTAGCTCGCATGTGCGTGTGTCTCTGCGCACGTCAATGGTTGTACAAGTGTTAATCTGTTTGTGTTTGTATAAAAGGTGTCACGACAATAAATATTCCTCCCAAAGTTCATCCGACCTTCATAAAAATTCATCAATATACACATCTCTGCATATATCCAGTATTTTAAATAAAAAATTAAAGCAGTTTGTTAGACGATCAAAAAAGCGTGAAACCCAAGATTCTATCTATCTATCTATACACATATGTACATACATAAATACATATACACTTATATATATATATAAATATGCATATATATATATATATGCACAAATATACAAATATACATACACACACATACAAATACATACGTATATATATATATATATATATATATATATATATAGACGTGCATACATGGACATCTGAACATACATACATACATACAAATATGAATATATACACATACGCACATATACATACATACGCATACACGCACACACACACACATATATATATACATACACACACACACACACACACACACAAATATACCCATACAAAAGCATACAGACATACATGTAAGACACACACTCATACAAGGAAATGAATACAAATACATACGTATCAGTAAGTAAAGCAAATATCAGTATGTCTACTAGTACAAAAGGACAGATGTACACTCATATACACACACACACACACACACACACACACACACACACATATATATTCACACACACACACACACTAATATTTAAACATTAATTTGCCTATATCTGATGGGCACCCTCACCTGACTTGGACGCCCCAGCAAATTCTTCCCCAGGTACACAATCTGGCACATATCAACACAATAACACTTTGTAAGCACCGAATCCAACACCGAACGCCAACCTAAGTAGCCATGAGGCATCTAATCTGACATCGATTATCACGTCAATACAGGACAGAGCCCAGACCAATACAAATCATTCGGTCAAAGCACAATACGCATCCTCATAGTACTGACTGTCAAACCAACAACTAAAAACCCTGACACTCAAGGCCCACGTCCCACATAGTTTCTTAACTATTTAAAAATCCCGGCCCCACGAAAACCAATGTCGGGTAGAGCACCACATAAACATACAACCTGCCGACCAATATCAGGTTGAACGGCTGGCAAAAATAGTATAACACATGGTGAACAAAGCACCCAGTAAAGATCAACCAGAACACCCAACCCAAATAAAAATACCTATCAAAATGGCAGTTAAGGATATTTTCCTTAATTTTTCAATATTACAACCCGGATTTTAATGTAAATGCTGAACTATGTTTACAATGAACTGTGAGCACATTCCTCTGGTTTAACAATTTAACCTTGTCCCTAAATTTGAGAATTTCTAATTTTTCGTTGAGATAAAGGTAGCAAGGTGCACCGAGGGAGTTACAAGTTTGGGCCTTTGTAAGGATTTTCCATTTAACAGTGGGTGTTTTGTTTTTTCCTTTAAAGACCAATAGTATTTGGATAATGAAGTACTGTATTTATAAGAACTATTGTTATAAGACAATGTATGTTGATACCAGATAGTTTTGAACGTGTTTTTAGTATATATATATATATATATATATAAAATGTTGACATTGAAGTCAACACCCAAAGTTAACAGTCTGTTTCATACTAAATGCAATCATCAGGCCATATATATAGTCATATCTGTACTGCCATACTGTTATGGTGAAACACATCTATTCTATAGCGAATAACCTCTCCCACCTAATTTAAGTAAGAGTAGTAAGAAGAACGGGGGGTCAGTCAATGTTGGATGATAACAGTCGACAGTTAGTCGAATACAAAAGTAGTCAGCGACCTGGCAAGATTACACTGCGTAATACATATTATATCAAGTTCCTAACGTTTTGTACATCAAACCTATTAGGACCAATTTTAGCACAAATACTAGCCTCCACTGTGAAAATAACTCCACAACACATACCCAAGTATATAAACAGGTTTCCCTGTGAAGAGAGCGATAGGTTTCTGTATAAAACCTTTTATCCATTTACAGGAAATTTCTGATTGAAGAAAAAATGAAAATATTAACTTCCTCCCTCCCCAAGCCTTAAACAAACAACTTTGTCAGTCCCTCTTTCATTTGGTGTCTTTTGAACTTGTTAGGGTTCATGATGTTTCACACGTTGAGCCTATGACAAAAGTGAAATGTCATTTCCTTTCTCTGTTTGTTGTTAGGGAAAATATTGTGAAGTCATCACAGCCAGAAAGATTCGATAACCAGTTTTAGTTGAAACAAATGTCGTTTTTCTTCTGATCTCCCTGAAAAGTAATCAACAATTTTCAATTCTTGAAGACCTATCATGGCTTATGGCCACATCATGTTAAAACCGTACAATCACTGAAGTTAAGCAATGTCGTGCCTGGTCAGTAACTAGATGGATGATCACTTGAAAATACTTGGATGTGAAGACAGTGTAATAGATACTGGCTTGGATTTGTTAATTGGAGAGCTAAGTTCCAATTCCCATTGGGTTCATTATATTTACTAACATGCAAATACCCTTGAGAAAGGTATGAATCTACGTCTTTTTCCCCAAATATATTAATAAGACTTGTATCATTAAACTATTATTATCTAAAAAAAAAAGGAAAAAAAAATTCTTTCAGTCTAAAAACATTTTCTGACTTTAAATAACCAACAAAGGGTTGATGTGCCATAGAAAATGAAATAACTAATCAATCAAAACTTAGTAACCAGTCAAAGAGGCTCTTACTGTCCATATATAAACAGACACCAAACACTTTCCTATGGGGTTATTGGGTGTGTTATAATATTGTGAGCTTTTGTTTTGTGTTTTGTTCTTATACAAGATTTTTTATAAAACATCTGGGTGTGTTGTTTTCCTCCTCCTGTAGTCCAGATTTTGGTCATTTTAACTCCTAACTTTTTCCAAAGTTAAAACTGCTCTTGTAAGGGGAGAGTTCAAAATGTGGATGAGATTAAGAAGATTGTAATAAGGTAGCTGATGATGATGTCTAAAATGGATATTTGGATGAGTGTGTGAGGTCCCAAGGAGAGTATTTTAAAGGAGTTTAAAGTATCATTACCCTTGATAGCCTGTCATTTTATCAATATTGTCAGATATTTGACCATCTGTCTACCTCTCCTCTGTAAGATGATATATAGTCTACTTTTAAAATAGGTACCTCCACTTTTCACTAAAATACAGCACAGCATGATGTTAAAAGGCCTCCAACTTAATAAAAACAAAGTTTTATTGACAAAATCTTTGTTATTATTAAAAGGAAAGGCCAAAGAATTTTTAAATAGATCTTAAATATTATTTTTATTCTTTCTAACATCTTTGAAATTTTAGTTAAATACCTTTTTTTTTTCTTTTTTTTTTTAACATCAAAACGAAATTTGATGATGGGAATTTTAGTACCTTTGTTTCTAGTTAAAAAGCACATTAATTTTGAAATTCTTCCAAAAATCAATTGACAAATTTTAATGAAACTTTTATGACTTATATCCAAATGAATGAGATTATTTATATTATCATTTTTATAAAATCTGGGTAAAAGATATATTTTTTTTACATCTACCCCCCACCCCCAATTTAATTTAATTAAATTTCTAAAAATTAAATTGTCCCCAAACTTTTTCATTAAGCATAGAACTCCTTGGAGGATGTAAATCATTCATTTCTTTCAAACAGTTGCCACTTTCCCAAAAATCTGCTCTAAATAGTTAAAATAAAAAATGCAAGAAAACTATCTAATAATTTAATTAGATAAGCTTTTAATTGCTTTAATAAATAATATATGTTAAGGACATTATTGTCAAAAGAAAAACAACTTTTGCAATGAATAATGAATTTTAATGGCTATGTAGTTATCTCCCTTTAACTTAAGGACACATGGCCCAGTGGATATAGGCATTGGTTGACTTGACCCAAAGAATTGTGAGTTCAATATCAGGCTACACCAGGATGAACAAATAACTTGGAGGGAGATAACTACATGGCATCCGAAAGTGGCATTGCGCATAGAATGAGAATGATATACTCCAGTGATCGAAATAAAGGGTTCAGTTAAAAATTCCTAGCATCTGAAGAAGGCTGGAGCATCTGATCGAAATTCTATATTTATTTCATTGAAAAAAGAAAGGAAAAAAGCAAATATTTTTTTCTATCATTTTTTAAAAGATCAGTTTTCTGTTTCTGACTTTTTTTTATTAATTTTTCTTTAGTCTAACTTTTTAAAGTCTTTCTTTTGTCTTTTATTTTTTTCAGGATGCTCTTTCCTTGTCTGGCCGGCCACCATTTCACTGTACAACAATCATTCCTGTGGTTGTCTGCTCCTCACTTCTCATGTCTTACCACATCCGACGACGTTCAATATGTCACTGTGCTAGTTTTAGTCTCCTCTTTGTAACTGCTTGGCTGTCCCATCACATTCGAGATGCTCACCGGCACGGCCTTTGGCTCTGGCCGTTGGGCAGCACACCACCACTGCCTTACTCTGTCTATATTTCGGCCATCCTTTTGCTGCCTCTAATAGTCAAGCTCTATTATGATCACACTATGTCTGGTGAATTTGTTAGTTCAGCTGCAGTGACCACAATCTGAACAATTCAAAATGGAAATCACTGTTATTTATTCAGGATTTTTTTTTATTTTGCTTGGTTAGGAAATTTTCATCCCATTTTCCAAGTAGGGGGAAAATGCTTATTTTTTGTTATTTTCTAAATCTCATTGTTTTTAATAGTATATTTACAGTTTTGGTTTTTCTCTAGATATAACCCCAAAATATGGCAAATGGTATGGAGATTAATATATATGTAGATGAATATTAATATTACTATTTAATCTGATAAAATTATGAGTGCTGGCTGATGATTTCATAACCAGTAAAAACAAAAATGTATAAAGTACCAGATATATAAATATTAAAAAAAAAAATCACCAAAAAAAAAAAAAACAGTCATCAGAAATCTGCAATTTGTTGTTTCCCCATAGTATAAAATATGGCTATCAGCTCCTGTCTATAAACTACTAAAAACTTTAAAATATTGTACTAATTTTCCACTCAAAATAAAATAAGAAAAAAAAAAGAGTGGGGTCTTACTGTAGGGAGTAATGGTTAACAGGTTTGTAGATCAGTGCTACTACAACGTTCACCATGTGTTTCATATTTCTGGGTTTGTGCCATACTAAACTTAGGAAATATTTGGATGCCTCGTAGAGGATGTTAACCTGTTAATCTTGTAGACCATTACTATTGTGAGTTTAATCCTTACTGAATACCTCACACTCATAAGCTTTATAAATACCTAAAATTGTCTTGCCATAGAGCAATGATTAGTAGGCTTATTTCACACATCATTACTATTATAAGGATCAAATTCATTAGAGTACTCTATACTTACAGCTTTGTGCCAGACTAAACTAAATTTAGTAACTACCTATTTAAAAAAAAAACTTAATTGGTATTCCATGAATGGTTTATTCCCTAATGCACTTTATAAATTGATTTACTAGTGAGGAGTTACAAATTTGTCTTTAAAATACTTTCTCATGTAGTAAATTTGATCTTCATTGGGTACTCTTAATATCATTGTTTTGTAAATTTCCTTGAGTTGTATATTTCCCCATTAATAATCTATTTTCAAGCCCTATTAAAAGTTACGATTTTGAGAATATCTGACAAATTTCCTGTTTAGCACAATGCTATCTTTTTATCCCCTCATTACTCGCATTGGACCTTATGTCTGACGAGGTTAAATTAGCTTGTAAGTGACTACACCGAATGATAAATCTTATTTTTAATGTTCATTTTTATTATAATGGGACCCAAATTCATAATCCTTCCACCCAAGAACAATTTTCCCAGTCTGAAACTTGGTAATTAATAACACAAGAAAATTACGTATAATATTTCAAAGCAACAGATCTTTGTTTTACGACCCTTTTACTTTTTGGTGGATTCTCTACGACTTAAAATTATTTGCTAAAGGATGTTTGTTTATTTCTAGTATAATCAAACACGATATAATATTCAACTCGGAACTGATACGTGTAAAATTAATTTTACTGACACAGTTATTCCCCCTTGATAGAACCGACGAATTTTGAAATTTATCCTTTCATGAAAACAGTAATAACCTTTTCGCTTTTCACTTTTTTTCTAGAGGAAAATTTTCTGATTTGTAAAAAATATCTTGACACAGTATTTTCCTATATATTTGAATAAAGAAATATTTTTATTGATTTTATTTATAAAATCAGTATTGTCAAAAAATGAATGATGATACTTAAAGAAAAAAAACGAAAACAAAAAAGTTTTTGAGATTTTGCAGTTCTAAATTGCTGTTTTCATTTATCTGAGAGCGAAAAATAACCTGGTAATTAAAAAGTAATTGAATAATTGAAGACAAAAACAAATTGTGTCGTTTTTAAAATAACTGAAAATTTTATTTCATCTACGTCACCACAAGTTTCCAACAGCCAAAAATGGGAAATCAATCATTTCTGTGTAATGGTGAAGTAGACAAATGTGACACATATACATGGATGTACGTTTCATTTTGCGGTTACATTTAGCATAAAAATTTCAAGTTATTTTATTCCAAATTAAAATTAGTTTTAAGTGAAATTCAATAAAACTTTCTAAAGTAAATATAAAGTGAAAGTAATCAGTTAAATTCTTGTTAATGGTTACGGGGAAAAATCCGTACAGTTGCAGTCATATCAAGGCACATAACTCATGATGTATTTTTAGTTAAACAGAATTTCGTCTTAACAAATTCCTCTTAATTGAAAATAAATATTTAATTTTTTTTAATTGATCTCACATTGCCAAATTATTTTATATGATAAATTTATAAGAGGCACTATCATATCTGATGAATTGGGATCAAAGATGAACCAAAATCCGACAGAACAAAGAACAAAAAAGAAATGTTTATAAATTTAACATTTTTTGCTTTTATTTAAACTTCATCATAAATTTTAAGTGAAACATGTTAAATTTATAAAAGTTTCCTTTTTTTCTTTATCTTATCATTCTCATATCTCTAATTCTTTGTTTATATCTAGAAAAATTTGTTCGTAGATAGCTACACAAATGCCACAAAAAATATTTACAGAATTTTACTAAAAGGATCACCAAAAAAACCTTTTCAATGCCAAAGAACGACCTTCTATATACCTTTTCCCATATCCCAAATACTTATTCTCTGTGAACAGTGCCGTGCTTAGTAACATCGCCCCCCCCCCCCCCACCTGCAGAATGCGCCTTGCGGTCCCGCTACTCACAGAGTGCAACTTGCGCTCCCCGAACATATTGAACCCTCAATAAATGGTACTTTAAACAAAATAACATACTCTCGGAAACTTCACAGACTGTTAGAGTCACTAGGTTTTCTTAAACATTTTTATGACACTGACAGCCTGAAAGTTTGAATATACATGTTATGTTATTGTATGTATGTTGAAACAGATCTATTTCTCTCTCAAGTTATTATTTTTTTTTTAATTACATATGATTTGCGGCCTCTTCAAGCTCCGGAAGGCTTCTATCAAAGATTATATAAAGAGAGCGAGATGGGTTGATAGGTGTTTATTTCAACATACAAATATGATAATAATTGTCCAGTTAATCCTAATAATTATTTTGTCAATTTTTTTCATTACAATAGATCTGCGGAGCCAAGGAGCCTTGCGGCTTCCTGGAGCCTTGCATCCCTCATCCGCAATTGCAGGGTCTGCGGGGCCCCTAAGCACGACCCTGTCTGTGAACATCACCCAAATCTTTCTGTCACATAATCATAGCTTGACTTTGCAAACAATGATTTAAGGTCTTTCTCATCTGTTGTGGGTTCTCAAGTAGTTTGTGATGTCTATTCAAAAGTGGTACGCTTTTCTATAATGATTACAGAGGGTGGGATTTGGTAGCCAATAGAGACTGTAGCCATGTGGAGCTACCTCTTTTCTTTTGCACTTTTTCTTCTGTGGCTTGGTTTGGTGAGGAACGTTGCTTCTTTATCACCTTTTTCTGTTGCCTCTAGTACCCACTAATGGCGAATGAACCCAGAGATAAGTGTTGTTTTTAAGGAAGGATATGTCTTCAGTAGGATTCCACTTCTCCATTGACTAGAAAAAAGTCCTTCAGAGATGAGGCATTTTGGATAACAACAGTTCTCCATTCTCACTACATGATCAACCAACAAACTTTTTTCTTTTTTGCAATACCCACGGCCCTTATGCATATATAGTGTGGACACAGAAATCAACACTGTATAATGACTGTCAGTTTCAAGTCTGAAAATCATTTGAAGTGTAAAACTGACAGTCACCATACAGTGTTTATTTCTGTGTCCACACAGTTTATATTTACAAATGCTCTAAGATACTTAGTACTCTTCCTTTATAAGTATAGCAAATATATACATACGAGGGTCATTCAATAAATAAGGTGAATTTTTCTAATGCAGATAGAAGCTTACTTTTTTTAAAAGTTTTATTTTTCAACGTAGTCTCCCAGCAATGTCACACCCTTTTTCCATCTGTGCACAAGCTTCTGTATTCCCTCAGCATAAAAATCTGAGAGGAGGAGGAAAAAGAAGGAAGGAAGGAAAGAAAGGAACAAAGGAGAAAAAAAGAGAAAAAGTTAGTATGTATTCTTTGGGGCCAAATTCCAAAATGAATCTTCTCTCTGATTAGTTGAATAGAACACACACGTAAATTTTATATCTTCCCACGTACATTAACAGCAAACCGAAGGATTTTTGTATCTAAATGTAAATCATCTGCACAACCAACATCCAACATTACCTGATGAAAAGAATCTCGAAACATAGAAATTTCCATGTCGCAATGTACAATTAATTCATAACTATATAATTATATTAAGCTCTATAATATTTATTATATTGAGCACTGTTCATAATAAAATTAATGCCGGGGCACTCAAAATAGTAAAACCTTGAGTCCTCTTCACCTGGATATATATATATACTGGAAAAATGCCTAATTTGTTCAGGTAATGAAAAATGATAACGCCTTGTTTTATTTTAGAAACTGTTGTTTCAGATCTTATAACAATGGAACAAAATATTGTATTCTGTATATTTGCAATAAATTACTAAAAATCTAATGAAATGTTCCTGTTCTCTTTAAGAGCAAATAGCTTTATTCCAACATTGAAAATGGAATCTAAATCTAACCTTATTTATAAATGGAACTTTGTGTGTGTGTGGGTGTGTGTGTGTGTATCCGTTACCTATAGACTCCGAAACGGCTGAACCGATTTTCTTGAAAATTTACACAGTTGAAACTATTAGCGTCTGCGAGTGTTCTTAGCTAGGTTTTGTGTCGAGGTACCCCCGATAAATATAAAAAATCGATAATCGAAAAAATCGGGTTATAGAAGGAGTGGTCCGATTTTAATCAAATTTGATACACTCATAGACAAACACATAAGAAACGATATTCAGAAGTTTCAAGGTTGCAGTTCTTACAATAGTGCAGAAAATTTGATATCGATACCAGGACATCAAAATTTGACTTACATCCAGTCATTTTTCTTTCAGTTTACAGTTTCGCTATAACTGGAAACAACTATTGCTTTTTAGTCTTTCGTGCCAACGTCCAAAGAGTCTGAGCTCCAGGACCATGGATTAGTTTTAAAGCTTTCATTACACTCGAGCAACGCCGGGCTATACTGCTAGTGCACTTATAAAGAAAGAGAATTATTGAATAGTGTATATCTATATTTCTGAGATATGGTATCTACATTATTCACATTGTTCAGACTGTTGTCCTCATTTTTATTGTCATATTTACAATCATATTCACAATGTTTCAGCTGTTGTACGCTGTAACCTTCTTCATGTGATTGGAATTTTATTCACTGGGCTATGTATCCTCAAAGATAGAAGCATTGGTTGGGTCCAGTGACTTGATGCAAAGAGTTGTGAGTTCAATACTTGTCAAACTTAGAGAGTTAAATGGAGATAACATCCAGAAGTGGCATGATTCATGGAATGAGAACAATCTACTCTAGTGATCAAAGCAAAGGTTTTGATTCAAAATTCTAGTCATTTGTGGATGGTCGGCACATACAAAGTCCGAAACATCATGAATATGACAATAAAGATGAGGACAACAGTCTGAATGATGTGAATAACATAACAGTGTACATTTAACACTGTGTATATAAGGGATTTCATTTGTCAAGCAAAATGTTTGTACAAAAATTGCATGCATCAGATAAGTGTGGTTGGATTTTGTGATAGTGCTGTCATATCCTACTATGGCAACAACAAAATGACTAAATGAAGATCAAAGATGGTGCTACTGCAGTTGTGTGGCCACTTATACCCAACAAATGAAGATGAAATACATATGAATGTTGCAGAGTGTTAAAGGTTAATAATTTGTTGAATAAAATCCTCAACAATTATTTCCAATTAGATGGAATTAATAATAATTCTGTACATTTTGGGGCTAACAAGGCTTATTTGATTTTCTTGAATTTGCTTTAGTAAAAATCTGCTTTTACTTATCAGTTAATTGGAAATGATAGCAATGTTGACATTTCCTTATGAGGAATACTTGACATTCGATATTTGAGCATTTAACATTTAACGTTGGTTGAAATTTACAAAACCTTTCCCTTAAAACAGTTTTTCAAGAAAATAGGCTTCTCAAATTGGCTGTTATTGCTATTTGCAGTATTGATGTGGGGGGGGGGTATCCTTCTCAGCTTTTTGCTTAAGGTAGTGTAGAAAGTCAACATCTTGATTATATCATTATTTCCTCTTTCAATTATGTGTGCTATCCGTTTTAGTTGTTACCATTGTTGAAAGTCTTCAAGAGATGTGGTTTCGTGGTTTCTATTATTTGACAAAGTTATTTGTTTGTATTTTCATAGCACCCAGTGATGGGGGATTTTTTTTAAAGACTTTTAAGTGATATTTAATCATTGATCTGAGAAAAAGTTTGTATATATATTATTAGAAACCTCTGAATGAGTCGCACATCATGCATATGAAAATCTAGATCTGATGAGGCTATTTCAGGCCATGACTTAACTTCTTGGGTGAATTCTTTGGCCTTGTAGCATTTTGGGGTGTTGGACAAAAACTTCCTATAGAACAGCCTATTTTATGTTCAATTACCTTCTCCTTTACAAAATTGTCCTTTTTTAAAAGAAAAAAAATATTTGTAAAAATCATAATGAGGGTAGGATAGAAAAAATAATTGTGCATGCTTTTTCACTTCTAAAATGAATCCATGTTTGTCACGCATTTAGATAGAAGCATGAATGTGCAATGAAGATTAAAAGGGATAAGGTATAGATGAGAAGATACAGGCAAAGTATATGAGATAAAATTTGGTTATTAGCTGGGTTTCAACATCACTATCTCATTCTATGTGGGCTGAGGATCTATGCCTTGAAATTCTGCATTCACAATATTGGCTTAGACTAAATGACTGACCCCACAAGGGTAAACACTAAAAGACATTTACTCAGCTTTCAGCATATAACCAAATGAGAAAAATGGGATAAATTGTGATATTTCAAATTTTCGGGTTATAACATTTGTCCCATAATCATTGTTATATTTGCATATATATTTTCTACACTATATTTTTCTATAGAACGACTTGTTTTGATGGAATAGGTAGGTAATACTTTAGCAGATTATTATCAGTGAGTTTGAGTCGCACTGGGTGCTCCATGTTTGTGGCCTTATGTCAAAACGAAATTGCACTTAGTAAAGTTGACTCGGATATTCTTTGTGGTGCAGTGGATATCGGCTCGGAACAAGAAATTGGAGAGTCGAGTTCGAATTTCAGTTGAATTCGTTGCATTCACTTACGGGAAAATTATGGGAAATGTATTAATGCGTTTCTTCTCCATCCAGCTACGGGTTAAATACCAAAACAGACTGGCTTCTGTAGCCTTGGTTGGCAACCAGTCTACTGCAGAAAGTAATGGCAACCTACTGCAGGAAAACCTTCTGTATAGTCAGTCATATCTCTTTCGAAACATGATCACCCAAGCGTGTATTACGTATGGCATTTAACTGACTGAAAGTTGACTCAGCCTTTGATAATTATTGGACAAGCCTGGTTGATTGGACAAGCCTGATTGGACAAGCCTGGACAAGCCTGGTTGATCACCAGCATTGAGTAGTGAGTTTGGTCTTCATGGGGGTTCCACAGTTGTGACCTTGTATCCAAACTAAGTTAAGAGTCATAAATGTGACGCTTCTGGGTCAGTTAATAGTCAGTAAGCTAGCTTGGTCGCCTATTACTACTGATTATGAGCCTCACTATGCTTGTAGTCAAACTAAACTTAGCTGAAAAAATGAAAGTAGGTAGTAAGAATTATGTAAACGTTATTGAAGTTACAGAATTGCTTTGAAATGAACGACTAGAGATTTTAAATAGTGCTTCTCAAATGTACTCAGTAATCTATATACGAATTTCCTCGAGCCACAAGATTAGCAACTAGGTCCCACCCTTTTACTGTGAAACCAATAAATTGTAAACGCAAATTCTACTCCATCAAGGTTCTTTTCTCGCACTTCCCGCCTGTGGAATTCCCTTCTGCTTACTTGCTTCCCCGACAGCTACAATCTCCAAAAATTTAAATGTAAAGTCAATAGTCATCTCCTGTCTCACTAACTTACATCCTCTCTCTCATGCTTTTCTACATCCACCCCACTCTCATCAGTACTCTCTTCTCTCTCCTACTCTCTTCCTGACACCCCCTGCAACCTCTCACTCCTTAACATTCCTCCTATGTAAACCCCTGCACAACAGTGACAGTAAAATGCCTTGCTTAGGCCGATACGATTATATATATATATATATATATACACAAGTATTGTTGGAATAATATTCCTTGTCCAAAGAAACACTATTTTTAAAAAAGTGCTCAATACAAAAGTAGAGCTAATAATATTATTTATTCATAAATTATAACATGGATATGTTACAATATCACTACAAAAGTAGCCATTTTGTTTCAACACTTTTGTGTCTTGTCAAGTGATGTGATAGTTCTTAAATGAATGGTTTAAAAGTTTCCTTTTAAACCAATAATAATATATATATATATATATATATATATATATATATATATATATATATAAACCTTATCTATCCAAATATTGGTCAATTCCCATTCCAAAAAATCTGTCTAAATGTTGCTTGTTTGATTTGTTAGAATTCTTCATGGAAACTTTTTCTTGTTTTTATAACGAAAATGATGCCTGTTAATGAAACGTAAAAGGGTATTAAGAAACAGTAAAGCCTAAATATCCAAAAGTATTTTGATGAGGTGATATCCTTTGTACCCGAGCTACTGTTCATGTTAGCTGTTAACCTAATTTGGGGACGTTTTAAATATGGCGTGCAGGTCAATTGGCTGAATAGGTCATCTTCCGCTGGAAAGTCACGGTGTCACTCTGTTATTACCTCCCTAATTGCTGCACACAATCAAATCGATTTTCTTTATCATTAGGTAAAAGCTCAATAAGTCTCTATATTTATTAGGAAGAATGAAACAAAAATAGATTTGACCGGGTGGAAGTAGAAATAAATGCCATGGTTGTGCGTTTTGCACTGGTTACTATGGTCAATGCTATTTTCTAAACTTATCTTTTTTTAAAAATCTTTTTTACTTCAAGCAGGGTAATAAAGCCTAAGGTGAAAATGGTTACTGAGTGTGAGAAAAAATTCAAAAAGAGAGAGAACATTAAAAGAAACAGGATCAAGAAGATAAAACAGCAATTGACATTGTATTTAAATTCTTGAAGATCAAACTTGACTGGAAAGCAAGAAGTCGGAAGAGTGTTTCACAAACAAGAAGCACAACAGAAGAAACTGTTAGCATAGAACTTGCGCTTACATCTACTCATTTTATCTGTAAAATGGTGAGACTTTTCTGCAAATCGAGTACAGTATTTAAATTCATAAAATTTAGGTACCAAAGAAGAAAGTTAATCAGAACAATTTCTATGAAAGTATTTATAGAGCTGACACAGGAAAGCTATGTTACTGCGGTGGGAAAATGACCGAAGCCAAGATGCTAGATCAGGACCAATAACCTTGCAGATTCTTTGGATTTTAACAAGAATCTCTAAATATATAGCAGGGGCACTAGACCAGATTTGGCAGCAGTGTTCAAGGATGAATGGTAGACTTATAAATACGAAAGATAGACTATTTTGAGGACCCTAGATGTTATGCCAGGATTTTCATCGGAGGCAACAATTTGAACAACATGAGATACGCAGAAGCAGACACGAAAAGGAAACTACAAGACCTCCTACAGAAGGTAGCTGAAGAGAGTGACAAATAAAGGACTACAAACTGCAAGAAAACTGAATGCATGGTCATCAGCAAAAAGAGCAATTCAAAATGCCAAATACGGGTGGGGAATACTAAAATCAAGCAGGTACAAAAATTTAAATACCTGGGAATGTTTCTAACAGAAGACGGAAAGTGCGTCTCAGAGATCCGAAGGCGAATTGGCATGGCGAAAGACGCGTTCAAGAAGCTGAGTAAAGTATTAAGACACAGGGAGCTTTCTAGAGTCCTAGATTGCTATGTGATGTCAGTTCTTCAATATGGCAGCGAATGTTGGACAATATCATCAAAGACGAAGGAAAATCTTGAAGCAGCTAAAATGTGATTCTACAGAAGGATACTGCGGATATCATGGACCGAGCATGTGAGCAATGGTGGGGTGTTGGAAAGAATGGAAACAAGAAGGAAATTAATATTGAGTATCAGGAAGAGACAGCTGAAGTTCTTGGGTCATGCAATGAGGAAGGAGAGCTTGGAGAACCTGATACTAACAGGCCAGATAGAGGGAAAAAGAGACAGAGAAAAGCAGCGGATAACATATTTGAAGGGTCTGAGCAGGTGGACGAAAGAACGGGGGCTGAAAGATGTTACAGGAGAAAGCGTGCTAAGAGCCACCACGGATAGGGAGACACGGAAGGCCATGATCGCCTAAGTCCTGCAAGGACAAGGTACATAGAAGAAGAATATTCTGGCAAGAGTTTGGGCCATAGGCTATATAGGTTATCTGCTGAAGGCTAAATTTACGGCTAAGTAATAATATCCAAAGAGACTCACCTTGCTAACTAGAACTCTACACTGAAGCACCTGTGGATGGCCTCACATGAAGGCCACGATTTGGCACGTAACACAACCATGCAACCACTATTTGAACCTCGTTTGGCATTATACCATATGATATGAATATTATACCATATGATATGAATATTATACCATATGATATGAATATTATAACATATGATATGAATATTATACCATATGATATGAATATTATAACATATGATATGAATATTATACCATATGATATGAATATTAAGCACATTAATAGTAAACCCAATTCTCACTAGGCGCTCATTATCTCGTGCCAGATTAAATTAAGCTTAGTAAATATGTATAGATATTCATTTTATACTTGTGCGGATATTTAATAAACTTAGCTTAGTGAGGCACGAGGTTATAAATAGTGGGCGCTTTGGCGAGGATCAAACTTACCAGTGCTCTCTGGCCCCTAACGTGTATGGGGATTTGTGTATACCTTCCCCACAGATAAAAATTGACACTAGTTAATTATTCAAAGAACTTACGGTGAGGAAGAAAATATTGTAAATTGTAGGACGAGTGTAAGAAATTCGGTCGTCTACATTTCTTTTTTTATTAATAATTTGAACGTCTGAATTTTAAACAATAATAAAACTAAAACAATAAAAACCTGGGTCTGTTATTTTAATTACATTCACTCTCTCGTTTATTGTCTTAAAAATTTTTGATCATCGTGATTAAAATTGGGATAAAACCGAAACACATGATGAATCTGAACTTGCACATTTCTTGTTCTTAAGAATTTTACAATAAAGATATTAAACACTATTAGACTGTTTATTTACAAGAATATTTTTATATTTACAACATTCTAAAAATTAATGCAATTAAAAGTAATACAATGCAATATGGATCATTTCCTAATTTATCTAATCTAAACTTATTTATAAATGGAACTTTGTGTGTGTGTGTCCGTTACCTATAGACTTCGAAACGGCTGAACCGATTTTCTTGAAAATTTACGCAGTTGTACTATAAGCGTCTGCGAGTATTCTTAGCTAGGTTTTGTGTCGAGGTACCCCCGATACATATCGAAAATCGATAATCGAAAAAAAATGGGTTATAGAAGGAGTGGTCCGATTTTAATCAAATTTGATACACTCATAGACAAAGACATAAGAAACGATATTCAGAAGTTTCAAGGTTGCAGTTCTTACAATAGTGCAGAAAATCGATAATATATATATATATATATATATATATATATAAGGTAAGATGTTCGTATCTGCCTGTATGTTTGCATTTTTTCAGCCCTTTTATTTTAGTTTTTGCTTAGGGTTTGGCTCTAAGTAGATATAATTGTAGTTCTTAGTCTCAGCCATGATGCCATTTACTCAGAGGACTTGTTTAGCCTTCAAAATTCAGTTTACGACGAAAAAAACTTATTTGATATCGATACCAGGAAATCAAAATTTGATTTACATCCATTCATTTTTCTTTCAGTCTACTGTTTCGCTTTAACTGGAAACAACTATTGCTTTTTTTAGTCTTTCGTGCCAACGTCCAAAGAGTCTGAGCTCCAGAACCATGGATTAGTTTTAAAGCTTTCATTACACCCGGGCGACGCCGGGGCTATACTGCCAGTAGAGAAATAAATATGAAAACAATTTTTTATTCATAGATTTATAGACATTTACTAAATTATTAAAATATGTGAACCAACTATAAAGAAATCCTTATTTATCATTCTATCATTCTATCACGCAAGGAAAGTAAACCAAGATCAGGTTTTGTCATGTTCATAATTAAAGTCTTTTAAGCTTCAAGAATATTTTTGTATGAAAATAAGTTAAACATTATTAAAGAGCACACATTAATCATTATGTATGCCAAAAATCACCTAATATATACCGTGAATACTATGTTAAAATGGATTTTCAAAATGCAACACTTCGAGCGAACATTATTTTTGCAAAAACTTAATAGTGTAAATATACAAGCTAATAAATAGTGTTTATCAATTTTGTGGTCAATTCTCAAGAATAAAGAAAACATGAATTCACTTTCATCATATGTTTAGGTTTTATTACAATTCTAATCATTGCTTTTTAAAACAAACATTGTAGTTAAAATAATAGCGGTGTCAAGGAAAAAACCGTCCTTTGTCACACAGTTATTTTGCGAGTACGATAATCCAAGTTTTCCAATATTAATTCACATATAGAAAAAAGGAAATATTCCAAGTAAAAGAAACGGTATTGACTTTTGTATGAATTCAGAAGCAAAAGCATTAATAAAATGTTAGATGCTTGTTACAAAACTTTCTTTTGAATATTTGACAAATCTAGAATAGATTACTCGACTGGATGCCAACACCAGGCACGATCCCAGTCCTCCACCGCTTAGACTCGAGACCCTTTTAAATTAAGGGCTACAGTTTTAGTTTTCACTATGGCGATGAAGGAAAGAGACACGGCAATTTTGGCAAAACAAATAAAAATTCATAATTGTTTCTTTTTTGTTTTTTAGGCTTTCGTACTTCAAAATTTTGAACACTAAGTTTTGGTGAGAACTGATAAAAGAAGAGCCAAATATTTTTTAGATATTTTTTTTTATAATCGTGTCACCCACCCCCAAAGCATGGCAGCACTGCCACTGGTGCGCAGGGGACTACATAAGAGGAGAGCGAAGAGAAAGAGGAACAGATTACAGTGGGGTGTCGGAGAATGGAGAAGAGAAGGATGGAACTACTGGTGTGAAGTGAGTTACGCGAGAGAAGAGCGAAAAGAAAGAAGAACAAAATAGAGGGGGTGTCGGGGAAAGGATAAGAAAGAATGAGATAAGATATGGTAATTGCCATTGCATTTAAACTCATGGAGATTGTAGCTATCAGGGAAGCAAGTATACGGAAAGGAGTTCCACAGGCGGGAAGTGCGAGAAAAGAAGCTATAAGAGTAGAAGTACGGCCGCATTTGACTGTTTTGACTGTACAAATAAGGTGTGGCTTAGTTTCCAGTCTAGTAGCTCGAGTAAATTCGTGTAGAAAAGGCACTAGGAAGCTAAGTTAGTCAGAGCAGAAGCCGTGAAAATATTTTAAAGAAAGACAGAGAGAAGCCACATCTCGTCGGTGAGAAAGTGAGTGGAGTCGAGCTGCCAGGTCGTGATCGATTACATTGCAGATTTTTCTTTAGATTTTCTCGAAAAGCTCGAGGTGAATATTAGGGGCGCCTGTGCTGAAAGGAAAATTAAGGATAACAGAATTCAAGATTTTTATTTAAATGAGACTTTATTTAAAATGTTCAAAATACCCCTTCTTCTGCAAGGGTGGAGAGGCGCATAGTATTCAAAGTGAAAAAACTGAGTTGCTTAAACATTCGACAATAGCTTGAAATGTTTGAACAAAAATTAAAAAGAAAAGCATTATGTTCAAATAAAATGTTCGGAATGCGAAAAAAATATTATAAAAATATAAGCTGAAAAACTGTCCACATTCTTGTGAATGTATATAAATTATTTTTATTTATTTATTTAACTGTCCAGGAGAACAATCGAACAATTAGGAGAGATATGTCATTTGATATGAGCTACACAGTCTTTATTCAAAAAGACCTTAATTGGTGTGCAATAAGCAGAGCTGCTATAAACAAATAAATGCATACAGATATAATACATCATTGAGTTATCTCCCTTGAATATATGAAGCCAAGTGTTAGTGGCGTTGATGTGGCAATGATGGACTGTTCGAATATTTTTATGAAGACGGAAGGAGCTAAGACTGACTCCATGAAAGAGTAAAATACAAAACTTAAAAATAAAAATTATATCCCATTATTGTTGACGGCATGGATACTTTATTCAATTGATCGGATATATATATAAATTGTGTATTTGGCATCAATCTCTCTTTTATGCAGGTTTCATTAAAAAATGCCAGACAAGGTATTATGGTTAAGTTTTTTGTATAATTTTTCATGTGATCTTTTGATTTTTTTTTCTTTTCAGAACATAGATTATAAAAAAACTGCCCAAATGTTTTGCTTTTCCGAGCGCTTTCGGCTATAGTTTTAGCCGTTATCGAGGGTGTATTTTATTTTACGTGTGACTGAATATGTGTAATGTTTATGTATGTGTGTAGACTCATCTGTGTATTATATTCCGAACACGGTAAGCACATTGTTAAGTTGGTTGTATTATTAACTGTTGGATTTTTCTTTTTTTTTTTCTTATCAATAATGCTTCCATATTTTTAGCGTTTTTTTTTTTGCACGTAGTTGATGCTATGATATTTGTGTTATGAAAAAATATGTTACGAATAGAGTTTGTTCGGTCTCCGCGTGTATCGAGATCGAGTTGAACTATGATCTGTGAGGTGCAACGTTAATCTTCTTATCAACCGCGTGGTAGTGTGTCCAATGTAATTACTTACGAAACTAGATTGATTAAGAACACAGTTCCTCAAAGGACATGCAAATTCATAAATAATATTGGTTTTCTGTAGTTTAGATCCTGCATTTGAACAATTTTGAAAACATTCGGACAATTTTTATATAATCTATGTTCTGAAAAAAAACAACAAAAAAAAACAAAAAAAAACCGATCACATGGAAAATTATATAAAAAGCTTATTATAAACCATAATACCTTGTCTGTCATTTTTAATGAAATTTGCATATATATATATATATATATATATATATATATATATATATATATATATATATATATTATTTTGAATGGTTTATAAAATATGTTTCTTTTAACTGCATTTCATTCAGAGTTCCATATAGAGTCGAAAAGATTTGAACGTTCTCAGAGTTTTGTGTTGTAACTTGCTGGCACTGGACGATATTCGGATGGATGCCCAACGTAAGAAAGCCTGATAAAAGAAAAGAAAATATTTAGACGAACATAAATACAAATTGCGACATGCTTTCATTTGACGATAACATATGCATAGTATTGGTCTGAAAAATAACGTGTCATTAATCATATTTTAAGGTAGGTGTGTGTGTGTGTATGTGTGTGTGTGTGTGTGTGTAATTGTTACAACAGTTAATTTGTAGTCGTTTCAGTAATAATGAATGATGAATGTTGCGTTTGTACAGAAAATTCTCCAAGACACAATCAGTTTTTTTTAAATAACTATCGAAAAAGCACTCCAGATCACGAATATCGATTTTTTTATTTTAAAAGGGGGTGTTCAATTTGTTTTGTAAATTCATTGTAAATTTTATAGGTCAATCAGTTAAGTGCTATACGTGATATACGCTTGGGCGATCATGTCTTGAAAGAGACATTACTGACTGGGCAGAACATTATCCCGCAGTAGGTTGCCATTATTTTCTGCAGTAGACTGATTGCCAGCCAAGGCTATAGAACCCAATTTGTTCTGTTATTTAACCCATAACTGGAGGGAAGAGACGGATTAATACCTTTCCCAAGTAAGTGAATGCAGGGAATTTAAGTAGAATTCTAGCTCGGCTCTCCGATTTCTCGTTCCGAGCCGATATCCACTGCACCACAAAGTGCATCCAAACTTTATAGGTACCTCCACTAAATCACTGAAAAAACAGCATAGTATGAAGAAAAAAGGCCCTCAACATAATAGAAACGAACCTTTTCCATCAAAATGTTTATGTTATTATTAAGAGGAAATATCAAAGTATTTTTTAATTATTTAGAAAAAAAAATTTAATCCCTTCTAACACGTTTGAAATTTTGGTAAAAATCTTGTTTTGATTTGAGTTAGCGGGTAACCAAACCGTTACGAGAGTTTACAATGGAAAACGTAATATTACATAGCTCAATTTTTTTCCGGTGTCAAACACATTAATTTGAAAATTTTTGCAAAAATCAAATAATTGCCGAATATTAATGAAACTCTCAGGACTTATTCACAGATTAATTAAATTATTTTTGAAATTGTTATTTAAAAAAAATCTTGGTAAAAATATTTTATAGATCTATTGCACCCCCTCCACGTAAAATCATGGAATTTTAAGAAATTAAATTTTGTTGGGAAAATTGGTTTTATTAGTTAAACGCAGGACTCATTGGGGAATGTAAATCATCTATTTTTTTCAACCATTTTGCCCCTTTTCTGAAAATCTGATCCCAATAGTATGATAAAAAAATCAATAAAACTATGACATTATTTAATTAGAGAATCTTTTAATTTATAAATAATATAAATTATAGACATTATAGTCTGAAAAGATTTTTTTCGATTAATAATCAAATTTGAAAACAGTTGTTTTCATTTTTTTTTTCAATTATAATAATTTATAAAGTTTCAAAAATAATTTTTCATTATTGTAGGCATTAAATTATTAAGTTATTACGTGAAGACTATATCTAATAATCAAAAATTGAAAAGTTTAATACAAACCGTCGAGCCTCCGTATTCTTAAAGTAATTTTTAATTTTTTTTTTGTGTGTATTTGAAGGTTTTTGTATGGCAATTTATGTGTGTTCATTAAAAGGTCATGTGTTTCATGGTGTCTTTCTTCTACAGGATATTCATAGACAATTAGCTAATCTAGCATCTAGCTGTCACATGTCAAATCATACAGGAAAGGTCAGAGAGATCAACATCCCGTGATTAGGAAATAGTTTTGGTCTAAATTTCATGCTGTAAATAAGTAATACTTGTATAAATCAGATTAATTTAACATTAAATTTGATAATTTTTCAAAAATAGCGTATCACAGTTGTATATTTTATTTTTGCAAGATTTTTAAAACCGTGAATTAACTTTTTTAAAAAAATGACGGAAAAATTTTTTTAAAATTTTAAAAAGTTCAAAATCTTATATTCGAATCAATTTTTGTATTTGTCTATATTTTTGAGATCAGGTAGTATTTACACTATTGCTGCCATGTTTACGACGTTTCGCCGTTATACACTCCGATCTTCTTCGAATGCTAGGAATTTTGAACTAAACCCTTTATTATGATCACTGGGGTGTATCATTCTCATTCCGTGTGCGATGCTACTTCTGGTAGCCATAGGCCATATGTCCTTGAGAACACATGGCCCAGTGGATATAAACGTTGATTAGTTCCAGCGACTTGACCCAAAATGTTGTAAGTTCAATACCAGGCTACATCAGTGGTGAATAAATAACTTAAAACAGATAAGTTAAAGGGAGATAACTACATGGCTACCAAAAGTGACATCGCACATGGAGTGAGAATGATATACCCCAGTGATTGTAATAAAGAGTTTGGTTAAAAATCCCAGCACCTGAAAAAAAGCCGGAGCATAAAACGGCCGAAATGTCGTAAACATGGCAGCAAAGATGAGGGCAATAGTCTGAAAAATGTAAATAGGGTGAATATAACTTTCGTTTGAAATACACCAGAGTATTTTGCTTACTGGGAATAGTAAATATAATTATTTAGCTTTGAATTAAAACTAAAATAAAAGTTTCAAGAAAAGTTTATTTTTAAAAATTCACTTTAAAAGATTGTTATCGAAAGTGAGTGGAGGTACCTAAAACTCATCACGTGTATGTGTCAGATTTTTTTTATTGCAATGCCGGTTCCTTTTTAACGAATAGATATATATTTTTTTATTCATGATCTGGAGTGTTTAATCGAGAGCAGTACGAAAAAACATTGGAAAATTAGGATTATTTCTCGGAGTGTTGTAATTTTGTACAAAAGGCCAAATGTTTTCAAAATCAGAAATAATAAAAAAACAAACTATTTTGTGCGTGTTTTATCTGGCAATAGAAGAAACATGAACGAATAATGAAAATATGGGAGTTTGCATTTCAGTAAAAAAATAGCGAGTATCACCCACTCCACCACGAAAAAAAAAAAAACCACTAAAATTTTAATCTATTTATTTTAATTGTAATGAGAAAACTAAGTGTAACGAAAGGTGCAATGACATCATGATAAATAACAGATTAAAAATAGAATATATGGAAAGCCATGATATAAAGACTTTAGTTTTATTATTTTAAAAATGTATAATCGTCTAGATTGTGTGTGTGTACTTTTGTTGTTTTTTTTTCTAAACAAAATGTATCAGTGTGTTTTCATGAAGCCCAAACGGTTTGTGTAAAAATTGTTACAAATTTATATCTTTTTTTGACTCAGCGGTTAAAACCCTCCAAAATTTATGAAGTATCCGTTTCCAGTTTATGAAAAAAGATTTTTTCGTATATACTGAACAATGAAAGACTTGCTTTCAAGCTCTAATAACATCCCAAATAATGGTGCAGAGATGAGCATAATTTTCTGGATTAATGGAGCCCAGATACGAGGAGAAGACCTTTTGGCAGCAACGGGAGAAGACAGGTCAACATCAAAGAAGGCGTTGATCAAGAAGAGGATATCAAAGAAGGCTTACGTTAGTAGCCAGCCGCAGAGAGACTAGTGAAATTTGAAGTTCCAGTGAAAATTCTCTTTTAATTGAATGAAAAGATTTCTGGGAAATTTTTCTATATCGAAAGAGAAAATTACCTACCTCAAAAAAGTGTTCGTGTTTTGTGCGTGGTCAGTCGAAGAAAAATTTCCCAAAAATTCTTAGCACAAAAAGAGCTGCCATGAGTATCAGAAATTATGTTAACTTTCTTTCCTCCATGTCTGGTGTGAGCAATCAGAAAAATTCTTCCGTGAATAAAGGCCGTTGCTTTTGTTTACTGGGGTGATATTTTTCTTTTTTTGTGCTTTAGAGACACGTGTCGAGAATTTAATTCAGCTTAGGAGTTGTTGAGCGAGTCTGCGTTGAAATCAAGTTTAATTTCAGATTTTTTGCAAGTACCATTTTAGTTTCACTTTTATTTATTTTATCTAATTTTTTAAACTTTTGGAGAATTTCTTTTCACTTTTATTTAGTTTTTGTAATTCTTTTATTTTTTGTTTCTGTTTTGTATTTTTGTTTTGTTCATTTTCATAACCAATCTATAGCTGGTAGCTAGTTTTTATTTGTTCCTTTTCTGTTGCATGTTTATTGTTATTTTTGTAACTGTTTTTTTTCGTGCCCCCCCCCTTCTTTTCTATTCAGTTTTATTTCTATATTTTTTTGTGTATGTTGAACCCATTTTTCAGGAGCAAATTTCCAGTAAATAGTCCCCAACCACCACGGCAGATTAACCAACTTTGGCTCCCCCAAAATAGCTTGGGCCAGAAAAAAACCCCAAAAAAACAAACAAAAAAACAAACAAACAAACAAACACATAAAGGATGCAAACTATTAGGTTACTTTTAAAGAAAAGTATAACAAATTTGTTATAAGTCATGACTTTTTAACAATCCTGGAGACGTTAAACGCTGTAACAACAAAGACAATTTCCCTGCTGACCCCTAATGTTAAAACTCGGAAATTAGAGTTAGCAGGGAAATTAAGGAGAGAGCCCTCAAAACTTTGGAAAGGTCATGGCGGCAACCCTGACATTGCTTTAACGGCGATTGTTCGTGAAGGACAGGGCTGAGGCATGTGTCACATAAGTATTTCCCCTTCTCCTTTACCGGTTGTCAGTATTTCTTCTCTGCAATGACCATAGGAAAGCGATCGAGTGCTTGCTGTCTACTCTCTTGCCGGGTGGTCACCAGACAGAGGTCAAAATAGATACTTGCGCAACGTAGGCTGCTGGGAATGCCACACGTAGCGAGTCACCGGCACGCCTCGAGGTTGACTTTCCTACTCAGTGCGTTGACAGAGGATCCGATTTTCGAGATTAGTGTTAGGAACCCCTTACCATCACTCACCCAATTCTGGGGACTGAGTTCCGACGTAAGCTCCGGAATCAATCAGAATTCTTACTCGAGTGTTGAGCGGCCTTGTGGGTCATTCTTCGGTCTACTGATCTTTCTCGGTTTCGGAGATGTATCTTGATACGGGGTTGCAACAACGCAGCCTCTCTGTCAACAGCTCGTCTTGGCGACTGAGTTGCGCTTTTTTGGTCTTGGGTGCCAGCAGTGAATTACTCCAGTATCCCCTGAGTTTTCGCTTATCTGGCGATTGATTCGGAATGTGTTATCCCTCAGTAACAGGATGTTCAGATGGGGCTGGGTGGATTTGTCCGATTGCCATAGGTGTGACTTTGGCCCGGAAGAACCGGCTTCGCCCGCCTTCTACCTTTGTCCTCAGGTGCTCCCCTTCTGGAATTAAGTCGGCGAGTTGACGGCTCGTATCGCTCCCGATCAGCTCGTGTCCATCAATGTGTATACGTGTGATAATATGTCGCCCCCGTATTCTGGGGTGAAATAGATGGTGTTTCTCACGTTGCTAACCGTTGCTCGAATGGTGATTTGGACGTCGCGAATGGAGATAATCTTGCAGTATGAACGTTATTCTTATCAGCGTCTGATTAGATTCTTGGAGCATCAGCTTAGGATGAAGATCAGATCTGATAGAAAGTGTTTCACATCGACAGATTTCAGCGAAAGGTGGGTAACTGTAGCAAGTCTGATTCGTGAGGATGGGACCAGCCTTGACTTTCATTTTTTTAAGTTCCTTATGTCACAACGTGGCGGTTTCCTGCGAACCCTGCACTCTTTGTGTACCTAATTAATGTGAGTATGTGCAGTTCCTAGCCTGTTCCCGGTGTTTCCTTTTGTTATGATCCACGTCCAGATTTTCCACCTCTCCAGTTTGTTTTGGATCGCTTTTTCATCTTGACTGAATCAGTCTTTGATTTTCCCCATTCCACTATTTATTTTTATCCTTTTCCTCGCCGTTAGCGAGTATGCTACTTGATTCCATCGTTTGATGGAATACAGCAGACATTTTGATTTTGGTGGGCCGGACGGGTCTCACTAACATTTGTTTATTTTTAGTTTGAATATTTTTTTATATTTTAGTTCATTTTGGGCTATTCATCCCCTCTCCTTTTTTCATATCATTATATTTCTAAATATATTTTATGAAATAGTGTATATAAAATAAAATCTTTATGTCATGAGTTTTGTTACCCCTTTTTAGGTTCGCCTGCGAATATGTAGTTTTATGGTATATGGAGGATTGAGAGGTGATAGACGAGTTCTTGTGGTGAATGAAAACATTGTAATGAGTCAATTTGATTAGTTAGGTATAGGATAGGAAGTGAAGACCAGCCTTAACCCCCTCCCTCTTCGGCCTTGTGCCACATTTGTTGAATTAATACAATAAAAAATACTGATTTTTTTTGGCTTTGGGAGAGAAAGTGCAATTTTTGAGCTTGGTGAGCGAAAGTGCGATTTTTGCTGTTGTGAGGGGAAAGTTGGATTTTGACCCCGTTTTTGTTGTCTGTTGGTCTGTTCACATTAGATCTGCGATTGAACTTAGTGTTGGCACTCTTTTTTTTATTTCTCTTACATTTTCCAATCACGAACTGTGTAAAGTTAAAAGGGACTTAAAAAAAAAAACAATTATTGTGTCCCAGAGACACCTGTGAGGAATTTGAAAGTAGTTTTTTTTTTTTTTTTTTTTTTTTTGTCAAGAGTGGTTGCACTTTTGTTTTTTACTGCCTTCTTATATTATTTTCTCTTCGTTATTTTCTAAATCCTTGGCTTTTCCCAACTAATAATTTCCCCCCCATTTTTCGTTGGTGGTCCTTTTATGGAAAATTGTTCTTCTTCTTCTTCTTCTTCTTCTTCTTCTTCTTCTTCTTCTTCTTCTTCTTCTTCTTCTTCTTCTTCTATGTGCCATGTCCCTTCAGGACGTAGGCGATCATGTATCTCCACGTCTCCTTATCCCTTGTGGCTCTTAGTATGTTTGCTCCTGTTGCTCCTGGCAACCCCCGTTCCGTCATCCACCTGATCAGACCCTGCAAATATGTTATCCGCTGCCTTTCTCTGTCTCTCCTTCCTTCTATCTGTCCAGTCAGTATCAGGTTCTCCAGGCTCTCCTTCCTCATTGCATGTCCCAGGAACTTCAGTTGTCTCTTCCTTATGCTCAGCATCAATTTCCTTTCTGTTGCCATTCTTTCTAACACTTCGTCGTTGCTTGTATGCTCAGTCCACGATATCCGTAGCATCCTTCTGTAGAACCACATTTTGGCCGCTTCTAGTTTTGTCCTCATTTTCGATGATATTGTCCAGCATTCACAGCCGTATTGAAGAACTGACATCACGTAGCAGTCTAGAACTCTTTTCTTCGTTTCTATTGAGATTTTCCTGTGTGGTTAGTATTTTGCTCATCTTCTGGAACGCGTCCTTTGCCATGCCAATTCGCCTTCGGATCTCCGTGTCGCAGTTTCCATCTCCTGTTAGAACACTTCCTAGGTACTTAAATTCTTGGACTTGTTTGATTCTATTATCCCCCACCTGTATTTGGCATTTTGGGTTGTATCTTTTGCTGATGACCATGCACTCAGTTTTCTTAAAGTTTATTTGTAGTCCCTTCTTGTCACTCTCCACTGCTACTTTCTGTATGAGATCTTGCAGTTTCCTTTCCGTGTCCGCAATCAGTACTGTATCGTCCGCGTATCTTATGTTGTTCAGGTTGTGGCCTCCAATAACAAATCCTGGTGTGTCATCTAGGGTCCTCAAAATATTCTCGCTGTATAGGTTGAACAAATCCGGTGAAAAGACACATCCTTAATAGAAGCACAAAAGGACATTTTTTTGTAAACTTTGTATCTTTTTCATATTTGTGTAATAATTTTTTTTTCTTAAAAAAATTACGCAGTGGTTGTTTTGTGATACAATTTTGCGCCTATTATGTCTTGCTTTTGTGTCTGGCACAAGAACTTGAATGTGTTAGGAATCAATTTTTTATAATGATCGCCTACGTTCTGAAGGAACATGGCATTATTTTTTTTAAATGACACAAACATTTATTTTTTAAATGACAAACAAAATATGACACAAACAAAATATACGCACCTTTTTTAATGTTACAATTGTTTTATGTAAATAATAACACATACATGAATAACACATAAATAATATTTATTCATTTATGTAGACTGAGAACTTAATTTATATCTACTTTGGGAATCACAAAGTACACATCTCACAAACGATTTCAAAATCATGATTGATTGTTTTAACCGCAATGTGTCAGTGAATGATCTGGACAACGAAGCAAAATATGAAAATTTGCATTTCAGGAACATTAGAATGCCAATAATAATAATAATAATAATAAATATTCGATTTTCTTGCTTTATATATTTACTGTGACGAGAAAAGAGGTTGGGTAATATATTTTAACGAACCGAACATTAAAATGTCGAAGAGCAACATGTGCCTTGGTCACTTATTTACATTTTCTTTCTATAGTCTTATGTAGTTAATTTAGGTCCAGGTGGTAATCTATGATGTCTAGGGAAATATTAGTCTACCAGATACCCCAGCTTCGTATAGAAGACTGGAAGTTAATATTTTGCCATCGTGGTGAGTGGGAGCTGTGTTCTTAATGTTGTTCTATTTCCATGGTTCCCAACCCCGAGGTAAATTACCCCAATGGGGTAATGAGCCCATATTTTGGGGGTAATGAATGTTTGGTTTGGAAAGAAGCAATCAGCCTATAATTTCACATCGTGCCAAATTATTAACGAGACAGCATTTCAAGGAAGAACTCCCCCCACCCCAATCTCTCTTAAAGTATCTTTCTTTCATGCCTCTTGGAAAACTTACGTAAGTACTTTCCAAACTTGAATAATTGCAACAATGAATGGGTAAGAAATCCATATCTTGTGAGTGAAGATATCATTCCTGATGAGGACTATCCAGCAAAAGAATAATTTCTCACACTCAGGATGAACAATGCATGGAAGCTTTGTTTGAGACCAAGTCTGGTCTAGACATTTTTGGGATCTCTCGTCTGCAGAATATGCCAACACTAGTCTCTAGAGCAGTATAAATTCTCATAGGATTTCCAACCACTTATCTATGTGAACAAGCTTTTTCTACTGTCCTTGGAATGAAAACCAAGAAACGTAGCAAACTCAACGTGGCAAACGACGCCCGAATCGCCCTTTCAGTCACAAAGCCAAGAATAAATAAACTGGCACAGGCAATACAAGCTCAACACTCACATTAAGAATCACGGCTAGGTTACGGCTACTGTACCTCTGATTATTATAGATTGGTACTATTGTATTGAATAATTCCATTAACTTTGTCTGCTTTTGATGTATGAAAATATAGTTACTTCTTTTCCTATATTACGGGTATTTGTTCATTGGGGTAATGGATAATAGTGAAATTGTATTTTGGGGTAATCGCAGCAAAAAGTTTGGGAAACATTATCTATTTTCACCTACGGCGGATTGCAAGCTAATAATAATTTTTCTCTTTTCTTTCTTCATTTTTCTTTATTTATTTTTGTTTTTGCTATTTCAGATATTTTTTTGGGTCGATACAGCCGATTTGCATTCATTTACGCGCAATACCTGCTCAGTCAGTCATGTCGCTTTCGAGACATGATCGCCCAAAGCGTGTATCACGTATGGCACTTAACTGACTGACAGCCGATCGAGTGCCCACACTCTTGGGATTGAGGTATCGAGGAGTAATCTCTTTAGCCTAGTATGGTTTCCAGTACTTCCCAAACATACCACATTCTTTACAGGCCGATATTGTCAAGAAGTTAACTCCTTAGCTAAGCGACTATGGTAAGATTCGAACCCAGATCTATTCGTCGAAACGCAATTGTAATCATCTCCCATGTCCCCAAAATGGCTACCGAAAAGAATAGTATATTTTTGAAATTTGTCTGGCCAATGTTTTGGCCAATGTTGCTTTTCCCTTCAAGTGAATTAGTGTGTGGCCCGTTTTGTGGCTGAAACAGTTGTATATTCATCGCGGCCCAGGTAAAGTCAAGATTTATAATACTTTTTTAAGGTGCGCTCTTTCTATTTGGAGTATTGGTGCAACGCAATCTTCCAACACCAGATTTTTCACATTTAGCCTTGCGCCATTGTAATCTAAGCTCTGTAAAACAGTTTCTCATTCTATATTCTCGTCAGTCATCAATAAGATTTAAAATAAGAAACAATATCTCATTCTATATTTTTCTGCTAAGAGGGACGCCGCGACATAACCCCCCCCCAAAAAAAAACTCGTGTCCAATCTTACTGTAACAATATTTAGCGGAACGGAAGTAACTAATTTTATTAATTATTTATTAATTATAATAGGGAATTTTTTTTAAACAGGAAATTGCGATTATTGATCGGAAGGAAACGTACTGAGAAGAATTTTTAATTCTTCAAATATGAGCGAAGGTAAAAGAAACGAAAGGTAACAAGTTTTGTTTTCTTTGTTGTTATTCTAAACCTGAGAAGAAAGGAAGGGAAAAAAGAAAGGAAAGAAGAATAAATTCGTTTTTATTTCCGAGGTTAGAAAAAAAATAGGCATTAGTAATTTGAAACAAAAACAATCCAGATGCCCTAGACGAAGGTTGAAACTGGAAATTAAGAGAATCAGCCCATCCACCAAGGTGACAAGTGAAATGAAGGAATTGTCTGGCTAGCATGAATTAGAAAAAGAAATTGATAACAAAAAAAAAACTTACTGTCATCGGGGAAAGCTCTAAAAATACCTGTGACCGAAAATACAGATACTGAAAACGCAGATGCGGGAATTCTTATCTAGGTGACAATGTAAACAAAGACCACCTGTGGCTTGTCTGTTTGTTTCAGGCGAAAAGGGAAAAAGTTTAGGCTTTTATGACAAGTTCAAATGTTAATAGTAATTGATTAAAACCCAAAATTATTTTGTGAGAAAGAAAATTCGCCGAATAAGTCCAGCCAAGAAAAGGGGTTTAGGAAGATGACGTCATAAGACAAAGAGGTATCTCATTGGTCCCGTGAATCAGCGCCCCGAAAGAGGGAGACGACCAGCAACTGACGTCATGGAAATAAGACTAATCCCATTGGGTAAACCAAAGACAACAACGAACAGCAGCTAACCTCAGCATTTTATTGATTGCCGAAATGAAGGGTTAGACACCCAGCGTCCGCCAGCCCCACACCATGGCATAGGCATAAATACAGAGTCCCGAGGGACCAAAGTCAGTTTGATCTCCCGTCCCAGGGACGTAATGACAGAGAGATAATTGCCACGCAGTTGGGTGCCAACCATAGAAAAATCGCCGCCTGCCAAAGTCAGTTCCCAGCTGAAGAAGTAAAGAGACAGATAAACGCCATGCCGTTGGGTGCCAACCTTAGAGAAGTCTGCTGCAGATCAATCAACCAGAATTAAAGACAAACAAGAAGTGATTTTGCAGACAAGGCTTTAGAAATTGCCAGCCGAACAGAATTAAAGACAGAGAGTGATCCAGCCCGAAACAAGAAATCCACCTCGATTCCGACTCCGAAGACGAACCGGGCCAACCTACCCATAACCCAGCACTTCGGCAGTTTCCGCAAAATGTCGGAGAGAAAGAACCAAAGTCAACAAGACTTGCTGCGAACTTAGAACTACGTTCGGGGCAAAGCGCCGTGGCTAGCCAGATTTCTTGATTATTACTTGGAAGGATAAACATTTGAAACGATATACTTTGAATTACTTAAGAGACTCAGCTTGACAGGAGCAGGGATTGGGAAATATCCGAATGACCATTATACTAATATGAATTATTTTCTGTATATAAAGACTTTCTTTTACAACACTTCAGACATAGGTCCATTTATTTTTGGTGCCATATATCTTTCTTTTATTATCCAATTATGTGCACGCTTTCCGGTTTGGTTTAGTTCGGCAGAGAGACAGCTAGTGGAAAACTCACGTGGCTGCCTTGTGATCAATCAACACAACGTGGGACAAGGGAGATCATCGTGAACAGAGTCAACCTACGACCAGCTATATGGATCGAAACAAACAGCGACCGACTCGGCTAAGTACCACATTGCTACTGGGGAAAGGGAGTAAATAACCCTCCATCCCGAAAAAAAAAATCTTTATTTTTAGGAATACACTTATTAATTGATATTTGTGTTCGTGTAAAAAAAACTCTCGTTCACATCTCATCCCGTCTGGAATAAGGTTAAGGTGATAATTCTTTACTACAATATGAAGAATGTTATGTTTTATTTTTTACTTACATGGTTTCGTTAGCAACGCCATCAAATAACTGATCCCAATTATGTCGATAGATGGCGCCCATGTTCAAGTGATCCCTTTTGGAAAAAAGAAGATATTTAAAAAATGTTATCATGGGTTCAAACGCAAATCACAAAGAAGTAAACACGTTATTCACCTAGATGTTCGGAAAATAATGTCCGATTTTAGAATCAACTTTTATTCCTGAATTAATAATGTATTTAATCGGTGTTTAAAAAGAATCAAAATAAGAAGCTTGAACATCTATACATTTTTGTTACAAGATTATTTATGCCGTTAAGATAAAACTAGATTTGGACGTCAATAAAACTTCGAATGTAGTTTCTGCATCTTCGTTGTAGCGGAATGTCTTTTGGCTCAAATATGGTCAAGATGCTTGAAAAGTGATAGTCAGTGGGTGAGTGATCAGCGGGATATGGTAGGTGGAGCAAAGTCTCTTATCCCAAATCGGTGAGTGTCTGCAGCTAAAAAAATTTCTACTCACGCATTTACGTATCGTTCATTCGGTAATGAATTTGAACCCTCTCGGCTACTGGCGTGTGTTTACATTGTATATAACTCTCTAACCTCCGCCTTCCTCTACCATAGAATAGAGGTAGAATCGCTGACTGATGTCAATTCGGTCGGGTTTCAATCCTGGCTAGAAGCAATCGGGCGTCTAACCGTACTGATTGAGCACCATGGAAGAATGGTCAGTCAGTTAAGTGCCATACGTTATACACGCTTAGGCGATCATGTCTCTTTCGAGACATGACTGACTAGGCAGAGTATTATCCCGCAGTAGGTTGCCACAAAGGGTATTTGCGCGTAAGTGAATGCAAGGAATTCAACTGGAATTCGAACTCGGCTCCCCGATTTCTTGTTCCGAGCCGATATCCACTGCACCACATCCTGGAAGAATAGTAGACTTGGTAGACTTTGTAAAAACAGTAGCTACTCAAGCATCTACGCATCGTTCATTCAGTAATGAATTAGAACACTCTCAGCTACTGGCGTATGTTTACATGGTACATCCCGCTAAAAGTCTGCCGTTTTTTACCGAGCGCCATAGCTAAGAGGTAGATTCGCCGACTGATGTCTATTCGGTCGGGTTTCAATCCTGGCTAGAAGCAATCGGACGTTTAACCACACTGATGAGCTGTGATACAGCGAAACAGATCTGTCTACCGATGCCTATTTACACTCTCACACCCCGATCGAGCACTATGGTAGAATGATAAAAAAAAAAGCCGCTGAGTGTCTGCAGTGTTATACTGATATCTGGGCTGAAAACTGTCATGAAGCAGAACTGGACCTCGTCGATTGACCCGAGCCGGTCGCATTTTGCTTAACTGTGTATTAAAAAAAAAAACAAAAAAAAAACTGCGGCAGTAAAGCTCTGGTTAGATTCCGCAAAGCTATAACGAATAACGCCAATGATGGACCCCCAAACAATCGCCATAATATTCTGGTGGCGCAATATTTGGAAAAATATTCTGGGTTTTTCGTCAAGATCAAGCCATTGAACCGACCGCTTACAAATGCAAGGCCCATTTCTCATCACAAGTTACCATTCCTTCATGAAACTAATCATTCGAATTTCGCAGATGCAGCAGCGAACAGAATTCAAAATTTCGAATTGATTTTCACTGAGTTCATGTGGAACTCATTTATCAATTGTCAATTTTCTTGAGATGGTCCGACATTGTTGAAATGCTGACACTCATTATCTAAGATATTTCTGTCTCATTGACTTGAGTCTTGTTCGACTTGTATTTTCATATGTTGATGGTAAATTGCATATGAACGTCCTCTACCACCTTAATCTTCAAGACTCGTATCCCAACTGCGGAACTTCAAAAAGCAGCGCCGTTACTGTCCGACCACAAATGAACCCTTCATCTCTGTTCACGTTGGTAGCAATTTAAAAAACATTATGACCAGGCTTGAACTCATGCTAAAAATTAAAGACATATCTTCTTTTTTATGTTCAAAATGTCAAATATATAATGTTTTAAGTTAAACTCTGAAAGGGATTGATATAAAATTAACAAAGAGGACACTTTTAATAGTTATGAATGAATAATATATTAGAATACAAAAGGATTCTTTTAAAATCAGGCACCATTTTCCAAAAAACCTATTAACATCGTGTCAATCTTTTAACGGAGTGCAGGTGATAAAATTGGATCTAAGAAGTGACCAGCTTCGTCACTGAAAACGAAACTCGTCATGATGATCGGTGAATTGCCTGGTGGTTGAGCAAGTTGTGTATTTTCCAATGATGAACACAGATGAAAAACAGGATTTCGAATTTTGATTTTGAATACAGATAAGATTGGAGCAACATAATCATAATAATCTCCAGTGTTTTTTCTTATGCCGGATTAAACTAAGTTTATTACATAACTGGGTGCAGAGAGGTTATGGCGCATAGCAATATCGATTCGTAATAAATCTGGATGTAATTTTATCGAAAAGACCGGACAACTTCTCTCTCTCTCTCCCTCCCCCCTCTCTCGCTCTCATATATATATATATATATATATATATATATATATATATATATATATACAGGTTTCATTGAATAATATAGACAAGTTCTGTCTATTTTGTGTCAGATCCGTTCGTATGATCTTGATAGTGTTGTCATAGAAAGACGACAAGAAATCGCAATAATTGTTGATTTTTTTATCAGGTCTGAGCTTTCGGCTTACATAAGCCATTATGAAAGGATGAACATTTAATGTTCAGTGAACATAGAACATTTAAATTATTATTAACAGAGTGGAGTTATACAGAGAAAATTAGACAGGTCCATTTTTTGTTCAATTGAGTGTATAGTGGCATGAGGGATTGGTCTGGGAACTGCTGCTACTATGGTGTAGGGGGTAAGTATAATAACTATGACCTCTCCCGTCGATTATAGGCATTGAAGTATGTTGGTAGAGGTGTCGAAATTTATTTTATTTAGGCTAGGTTTAAATTGTTTTTTTAAACGCTTCAAGGAAAATACGATCGTGGACAGAGACTTAAGAAACTATGCGGGCACATATGAAAAGATTTGAAAATAAATAGAAAGAAAGAATTATATGAACAAATGGAGATAGAGACACAGAGAGATAGACACGTAATGCACATATCTATCTATCTATTATATCTTACGCTGCTTCTACAAAACAGAACTGCTACTTACATATATTTTGGACGAGTTCATGTGTCATGTAGGTAAGTCCCCATAATAGATAGATAAATGTGAACAGATACAGAGAGATAGATAGATGTGAACAGAGATAGATAGATAGATAGATAGATAGATAGATATATAGATATATAGATAGATGTAAACAGAGATAGATAGATAGATAGATAGATAGATAGATAGATAGATAGATGTAAACAGAGATAGATAGATAGATAGATAGATAGATAGATAGATAGATAGATAGATAGATAGATGTAAACAGAGATAGATAGATAGATAGATAGATAGATAGATAGATATGAACAAAGGTCGATAGGTATAAACACTGATAGATATGAATAGAGACAGATAGATATGGACAGAAAGAGATTGGTAGGTAGGAACATAGATAAATACTTACGCAGGAATCTCTAATATTTCAACGAGTCTGTCCGCTTGGTGACTGGATGACGGTTTCTGGTGAATCTCACTAAAAGAAAGAAAAAACAGATTCCTATAAAATATGCCTGCTCATAAATTATTGTACTGAATATTATTCGTGTATTTTTTTTTTCACAAGTGGAATTTGGCAATTGGGAAGAACATGTTTCATTTCAAATTCTAGAATTTTTCTTTTGAACTTATAAGAAATTAATGATTTCTTCCCTAGTATTCTGTTATATTGTACGAGGCATTATCATTTGCTAGACTTGGGGATAATTCTGGGTTGATATTCTTAAGGCCAATCACTGAGATTTTATCTGGCCCAGTGGCTTTCTTAGGATCAAAGATTTTGATGGGTTTTGAGACTTCTCGGGTTGTAATGGAAAAATTACATTTCTTATTTTGTGTGATATTAAAAATGCTGACACATGTTTGGAATCTTAAAGACCAGGCTCACCTTATGGTACACCACGTGCTATCCGAAGGTAAGAACATGACTGAGGAGATGAACAGATATTACACTCCGATCTTAGACAACTGGCATGGACTGTCACTTTGATCTTATACTATGCATACGCACTACAATGTTACCACGCAATATTTGACGGGTATTATGCTAATAGACTTAGTATTACCTAAACGGCTATTTCCACTTGAATTAATGTGTACAAACAAGAAGAAATGTTCCTCTTAAACTGTGTAAGTGATATATATATATATATATATATATATATATATATATATATATATATATATTCCATTTGTAAACGAGTTATTACGCGACCCAGGTTTCTACCATGAGTGGTGTCTTCAGGCAATTTTCAATAACTAGTTTTACCGTTTACTGTTTTTTTTTAAGAACGCTCACATGGCAGGAAAAAACTATCGTTACGTGGGCGTTCTTAAAAAACCCAGTAAAATCAGTTATTGAAAATCGCCTGAAAACACCACTCATGGTAGAAACCTGGGTCGCGTAATAACTCGTTTATAAATAAATGGAGAATATTAAAAAGTTCTACAATATAATTGTATATATATTGTTTAATTACTTAGTTTTTGGTGATAATAAAATTAGACTAGTGCACATTTGTATTAAAAAGTGTTCAATACAATTATATTGTAGAACTTTTTAATATTCTCCATTTATTTATAAACGAGTTATTACGCGACCCAGGTTTCTACCATGAGTGGTGTTTTCAGGCGATTTTCAATAACTGATTTTACTGCAGTCGGTAGATCAAAAAACGTGCCTAATGCACAATCAGATCAAGTGAACTGAATATGCAGAGCTAAATCTTCAACGGCTGACACGAACTTTCACACGCCTGGTGGCCAAACTGGGACCAACTCAAGAGGCTATGAGCGTGTTCACTGTCCTTTTTTTAAATTATTAACACTTACACAGTTCTGATTTAATTTTGGCGGGAGTGTTAGTCATTGGTTAACTTTTGCATGATGTCATTTGACCACATGTGCTATGTCTGTGTTATAATCTAGGTTACCAGAAATATAAAAGAATTGAAATAGGGAACAAACACATGTATTGAGAGAAACAGAGAGAGAGAGAGAGAGTTTCTTTGTCACTCCACTAGTAAAGAGGAAAGGGTATATTAACTACTAATATATATATATATATATATATATATATATATACTCCTGCCTGGTCAAAATTTCAAGACCAGATACAAAATGGTTAAAAAATATAAAATATTTAATCGAAATATATTTGCAAGACATTGGCATTTAATTAGAAAATACAGTTTATCAACAAACAAATGAACATTTTAAGCTTTTAATTGATTAATTTAAACAATTATTGAAAAAGCATTTTTTGGGTGGTCATAAAGATAATACCATGTAAATAAAATTAGAAAATTCAGAAAAAATCACAACGACAATTTAATATTATGTACAGTACTGTGCAAAACTATTAGGACAAGAACTATTTTATATTTTATGAGGCATATTGACAGAAATAAACAATTTAATTAAAGTAATTTTATGTGATTTACTCAACAAATGCTTAAACAAGAAAAAATACTTGTTAGAAAATAAATTTAATATTTAGTATAATAGCCTTTTACTTTGATTACAGCCTTCATTCTGTCAGGCATTGACATCACAAACTTCTTTAATGTATCTAATGATATCTTCTGCCAAGCAGCTTGTATTTGTTCCCAAAGTGTGTCTTGCGAAGTAACATTAGATTTATCAATTTTTTTTTATTCAAAATATCCCATAGATGTTCAATAGGATTGAGATCAGAGCTTTGTGGGGGCCAATTCAATTTAAAGCCTTCCTTCCTCTTCCTTTTTAGTTAAATAATTCTTACAAAGGTTTGGCTTTTCACCCTGTATTTGAATTTCAGTGAGGTATTTAGGAAAATCACCTCTATCCTAATACTTTTGCACACTACCGGTAGTATGCAAAAGTGTTAGGACATGGGCAATTTTAAACTTTATTTTGATGCCTTATAAAAGATAAAATAGTTCTTGTTCTAATACTTTTGCACAGTCCTGAATATCCTTCATTTTTGCGAATTACTTCGAAAATTCGCTTTCGCATTTTTATCCTTATCCTGCGTGAAGTTGCTTGGGATGCTCGCCCAGAATGCATAAACTGCAGCACGAAGAGTATCTAGTTTCAAATTGCGATCCATGTTTATAAACACCCTTTGCAATCTATTCGCAAACATTCTTGATTTGATTTAGATCTGGAGAGCACAGAGGATGGTTCAAAAGCTGAATGTTGTTTTCCATAAAAAAAAAACTCCTTCGGTCTTCGAGAGTTGTGGATTCCAGCATTGTCCTGCTAGAAAATCCAGTTTTCTCCGTATAGACAAGGGCTTTCAGTAATTAGCGATGCCTTTCTTAATCTGTCAATGTAAATAGCAGCTGTTAGACGATCTTTTACCGCCTATAAATCTAGAGCTTCATTGTACGAAAATGAACCCATACCATAATTGATTCACTTCCACTATGTCGTGTTGAGAAAAAAAATTGGGACATCTTTTGCATACCAGTAACATTGAAAACCGTCTAAGCCATCAAGTTTGAATTTTTTCTCGTCTGAAAACAACACCTTCTATTTATCCACACCTCAATTTGATAATCGGAAGCAAATTGTAAACGCGGGGTTTTATGGCGAGGAAGAACGTGAGGCCTCTGTAGCCATTTTCACGTACTTAAACCCTTTCTTACTTAAATGCCGTCAAATTGTTTGAGAGCTTTATTCGGTATTTGTATTCGCTTTTATTTGATTTGATGTTAGGCTTGAATCTCTCTTAACCTATCGCCTAATGCGTCTGCCTAGAGATGGTGAGATTTTATTAGGGGGACCGCTTGATAATTTTAGAAGCATACGAATCTGGATTTTAAATGAAGTTGGAAATGACAGTTCTCCTACGGCCAATTTCATTTGCAATGGCTCGTTGCGAAAGACTACATCTTTGAATGTTTGTCTATACTTCTGCGATGAGGTAGTATTTACACTTTACATTGTTCAGACTATTCGATAGTGGATGTTATAGAGTTGGTAAGTCGTGTCATGTATCTGTTCTTGTTTAATTTATTATTATTGAATAAAGTTGTTATTTTTGTTGCGGTTGTGTATTTTTTGTGCTTTTCTCTTTGCGTTGTGGATGAAGTGATGACTTCAAGATTGCGTTTAAACTGTCGCCGTTGACGTCAATGGATTGAGATAATTTATGTTCAAATTATCTCCGAAAAACAGAAAAAGGATTCGAACCGTAGAATTAAAAAACAAATAACACTATTGTAACAAAGGATAGCTTCTTATCCTAGAAATTTAAACTGGAAAAAAAGAACTTTTATTGTTGTTTCACCAAACTTTCAAAAATGGAAAATGGCTGCCGAAATCCCCTCAATACAGAGTGAGAGAGAGAGTGGGAGAGGAAGAAATAAATAAAGAGAGATAAAGAGAGGGAGAAAAATAAAGAAAGGTAAGAGAAAGGTGCAACGATTATACTTACTGCTGAATGGGTTGAGTGATGATATAATCCTGTTCGTAAGCTTGTGGGGCCAATACTGTTGCACTTTGGTATGGCATATAAGTTAAAGGGTATTGATAAGAATATGGATAACCGTAGTTCATTAATGGTCTCATATGTGTTGCTGGTGTACCAAATGGTGTAAATAATTCTTCAGAGTTGGTTGATGGTGTAGTACTGGGGGAAAACAAAAAACATATATTAATTATTAAACAACCTCATTATACAAATGACAAACATGAAAATTATCACTTATAAGCGTCAATGAGCCAATACACGTGTGGACTTTTTATAATAAGTACTTTATTTTTGTGAGAATTTTACTGGGAAGTAAATTCGATTTTCGAGTTTATTTGCATTAAAGACACCTTCCAAAAGTTAAACAAAGTATTGAGAAACGAGAAAAATTCGTTAGAAACAAATAAAAAAGAGTTTAAGCTGAAGAGATCTGGTTCTACAAACAAATTCTGAGAAGGCCATGGACAAGACGTGTGAACAATTAGGAAGTTTTAAAGAAAAGTGGAAACAAAATAGACATTTAGAGTTACAATCAGAAAGAAACAATTGGAATTTCTGATGTGAATAATAAGGAAAGAGGACCGGGAAAATTTGGCACTCTCTTACAGAAGGTAAGACGGGCAGAAGGAAAATTGTGGGTAACCTATCTAACAACTAAATAAATGGACCCGGAGGCAAACTTTTATTTGAAATACACACGAATGGAAATTGTGAAAGTCATGGTCAACAACATCCTGAAGGGAATAAGTACACCAAAAGAATTAATTCGCATGTCATTTAAATAACAAAAATACTAACCTTTTTACGTCGCAAATTACATAAAACTTAACAACCACATATAAAATACAATCTCTCTCTGTCTATATATATATATATAGTCCGCTCAAAAGATGTATACACACTTCAGAAAAGGAAAAACTTATCTTTCGTAGTTTTACCCATAGAGAACGGTAAACGATAATGTGTATCGCAGAAAACCGTCTACATCGGCGGTCCTTAGACAATAAATTGAAAATGCATGTGCAGAAATTCCACTGAACACTTTGGCCAATGTTGCTCAAGCAGTAGTTCATTGCAATAATAAATGGCTGGAAGTTAAAAAAACCACTATTTTTAAATCACTTCACCCCAAGCAAGATGGGACCACCACTAGTATGCAGGGGGTTACAATGAGAGAAAAAACAGGGTACAGGGACTGTCGAAAAGAAGAATTAAAGATTGTAGGAATTCAAGGAGATAGAAGGTAGCGTTTGACGTAACGTTTAAACTTTACAAGATTGTAGCTATCGAGGAAGCAATGAAATGAAAGACAATTCCACAAGCGGGAAGTGCGAGAAAAGAAACTGTTATAGTAGAAGTAGTAGTTACGTTTAACTATTTCAACGGTAAAATAGTATGGCCTAGATGCCAATCTTGTAGCATGCGTAAATTTGTGTGGTCGGGAAACCAAAATAAAAAAGCTCATCGGAGCAGTTGCTATGACAATATTTGTAGAAATATGGTGAGAAAGTGGTGAGAAAGTGACTGAAGTCGAGATTTATAAGTCGATTACATTAAAGATCCTTTTGGGAATTTTTTCAAGAAACTCGAGATAAATAAAAGGAGCAACAATATTTAATGCACGGACGAATGGCAGATTTATAATGTGCAAGATGGATTCTGACGAAAAAAAAAAAATTCTGGCCCGGTAGAGTGACTCAGCCTTCCTAGTAGTAGATTCAGCTATAGATTCGATGTAGCTGTTCCAGTTCAAGTCGGTTGAGAGAGAGTGGGTCCAAGGAGGCGCAGGAGACGAGCGTCATCCATTCTGATGGCAGGAAGGAAAGTTATGGTGGTCAAAGGATGCATTAAAATTTCCGAGCTATTTCCTACCGAAAGTCATCACAGATTGGATGTCCTTTTGAAGACTAAGAGCCAGGTTTACTTTGTCAGCCTTGGCAGATTTACTATTGCGACTGAAGTAAATGGTGGTATCGTCTGTAAAACTGCCTACTTGGTAACAGATTACATCTTCATTGATGAAGTTCAAAAAGCGTTGAAACTAGGATGGAGCCTTGAGGAACTCCCGCTTTCGTATGAAAGGATCTGAAAGCTTCTCCTTTCAAAACAATCTTTATTTCACTATTTGATAAGAACAATTGGATTAAATTGAACAATCATCCTGAAATACCAGAGTTTGTGCAGAAGGCCAGTATGCCAATCCATGTTGAACGCTTTAGAGATATCTAGAGCAACAGCTCGAACTTCACCGTTTTTATCAAGAATTTGGTATACATATTCAGTGATGGCCGTTAGCACATCAGTAGTAGACCTGGCGAAGCGAAAGTCATATTGTTTGTCGTGAGATGTGAGATGCTTAACTACTTCAGCATTGATAAGAGCCTCGAACACTTTGCCAAAAACGCTAAGAGGCTAATATGACGATAGTTAAAGAGTTCAGAAGGCTCCTCAGAGTTCTTAAAAACAGAAACCACATATGATAACTTCCAACGAGCAGGAAGTAGAGAGGCAATATTTACAGAGTTTGGAGAGGATAGGAGACAGCTCAGGGATACATTTCTTTAGAAAGATGACTGGAATTCCATCACCACTGATTGCCTTATGGGAGTCTAATCTAGAAATGATGTCCAAGACCAGAAACGAGGTAATGTATATATCATTCGGTTGGGCTTCTGTTCTGGGTGGGAAATCGGTTGTGGGTACTCCAGACGCGTCATGTGTTGAGTTGCAAGAGAATTTGCGAGCAAAACATTCAACCTTGTCTGCTGTAGATGTAATGACTTCGAAATGGTTAAATAGAGAAGGGATTGAGTGCTTGCTCTTTCTTGTTCGGCACATTCTTTCAGAGCCACCAGTAATCTTTGAAACCGAACTTCCGAGATGCTATACGATGTTTCATTCTATCTGCAAACAAAAGCGTAGCATCATCTAGGACACGCTTACATTCATTACGAGCAGAGACAAAGAGGTGCCTGTTGTGATCAGACTTGTAGCTCTGGTAAAATAAAAAAAAATGATACCTATGGGCAATGGCAGCCGTACAAGCAAAAGAGAACCAAGGAGATGAACAAAGTTTAAGTCGGAATTTCTTTGCAAGGATGAAAGCGTCGATGTCGGCTTTAACCCAGGAGGACACCTCGGAGGCGCAGTCTTAAACAGGGAGACTAAAAACTTTATTCCAAGTTGTTAACTATGTTCACCATAGTTTATGAATATAGAATACAGCGCAGTACGTAATCTGTTTAATGAAACAACGTCAAAGATTAATACTCACGAGTCGACACTATTGAATCTGATTTTATTGCCAATAATCTGGAAAATATGGTCGCCTTTATACACGTTACATTGAATATTTTGAGCCTTCTTATTGGTTAACCCTTCCATTGGTGAACTATAAAATGAGTTGGCTCATGGCTGGCTCACTAGTATACAAGGGTACAAATATATTCGTCATGTGGTCAAGCTTATTCCGAAAAAGGAAAGGGTTACGTACTGAACCATACTTGTTAATTGTTCCTGTTCACCATCTGAAGCCAGTACGTATTTTTTTAAGGTCATTTCCCGGAACTAATATACAAGTGATCCAAATAGAAACGATTGGTTCGATCTCTGGATAATTTGTGAGACAAAACGAGAGGTATAGCATGAAAAATTAATTAAGTCGAATTTTCTAATTTTGGCAAAGCACTCTATAATGCGGATGTGCGTTGTGGTACAGTGGATATCGGCTCGGAACGAGAAGCCGAGGAGCCGTGTTCGAATTCCAGTTGAATCCATTGTATTCATTTACGCGCAAATACCCTTGGGAAAGGTATTAATCCGTCTCTTCCTTCCAGTTATGGGTTAAATAGCAGGACAGATTGGGTTCTATAGCCTTGGTCGGCAACCAGTCTACCGCAGAAAGCAATGGCAACCTACTGCGGGATAATCTTCTGCCCAGTCAATCATGTCTCTTTCGAGACATGATCGCCCCAAGCGTGTATCACGTATGGCACTTAACTGACTGACTGACTCTATAATGTTTCTTAAATCATGTGGGATATTCAGTAAGTATCAAAGATTGTATATATTAATTTTTGTTCTTAAATTTAAAAATTAGCCAAAAACGAATTGCTCATAACAAAAGACAAGCGAATGATGAAAATAAAATCGTAATACAAGAGAATCATTCACCTGTCAGGTGAGTAATATTTTATTCCCTGACATTGATAGATGAGGTTTAGATTTTTTACGAGTATTTAATCTGTTCACTATGACAGATGATACAATAAGAAAGTTAATGACAGTGATGTGAACATAGTATTTTGGATTTTAGTAATGATATAATTTTCATTCACGCATACATTTCACACTCTAAAGGGTATTATCCATTGTTGACCTAATGAGATATTTTCATATGTAGTTTCAACTAGTTTGTCTTCTATTGAGGGTATGGTAACTATTGTCATACTAACCTCAGCTTAGTGCATATTACTACCTAGAAACAGAATAAAAGATACTACGGCTACAACCTCCAGTTTAACTGTAAGGTCAATAGACACCTCCTAACACACTAACTCGCACCCATTCTCTCCAACACTCTCCCTATGTACCTCCTAACTCATCTATCACCCTCCTTCTGACATTTCCTATACCCAATCGTTCTATGTAACCCCCTGCGCTATAGTGGCAGTGGAATGCCTTGCTTGAGGTGATATGCTTAAAAAAAAAAAACTAGTTTATTAGTCTTAATATCTACTTGCATAGCAATCAGACAAGTGAGTGATTGGGGAAAATATAGAAATATGAACATTATGATCCGTAAATATCGACACTGGCGATAATTTGGACTCAGTTGGTCAGTTAATTGCCGTACGTGATACACACTAGGGCGATTATATCTCTTTCGATTCATGACTGACTGGGCAGAAGATTTTCCCGCAGTAGGTTGCCATTTCTTTCTGCGGTATACTGAATTGTTAATCAAGGTTATCGGACCAAGTCTGTCCTGCTATTCAAATCATCGCTTTTTAGGGGAAGAGATGGATTCATGCCCTTCCAAAGTGAATGTAACGAACTCGACTGGAACTGGAACTCGGCTCTCCGATTTGTCGTTCCAAGCCGATATCGATTACACCACATCCTAACTTCGACTATCAACTATTGAAAAAGGGAGTGACGTGAAAGTATCTCTTTTCTGCTGGGTGAAATAGCAGAGCAGACTAGACTCTTTAGCTTTGGTAGGACATCCAGCCTTGGAGAAGAACAACTGGATTTAAAACCACTCTAAAGCAGGATTAACTGAAACACACACTCACTTCACTGTAGCATATGTGGTATTTTACCATTTTTTATGATGGGTTACTGAAGTATTGGTAACTAGCATGGAGCAAATTGATCTCTGTGCGCCAAATCTATACCTTTTCAACTTCAAAATGATAATAATCAACTTCAAAATGGACTTATTTTCAGGTAAAAAATTAATCAACTCCAAAATGGATCAATCAACTTCAAAATGGATCTATCAACTTAAAAATGGATCAACCAACTTCAAAATGGATCAGCCAACTTCAAAATGGATCAATCGACTTCAAAATGGATTAATCGACTTCAAATTGGAAAACAACTTCAAAATGAGAAATAATTAACTTCAAAATGGATCAATCAACTTCTCTTTAAAACTTCCACAGTATAAGTACTTCGGGGTGATGCTGCTCGGTTCAAGTGAGGGATGCTTTGTCACTGCCAGCACCAGTCGTTTCATACATCAACATACACGACATTTACATGTCGCTTCACACATTACACGCGTCATTTACACGTCGCGTCACACGCCATTTGCATTCGTTGGAATCATTTTTCTCGTCTTGCATATGAAATTAGTCAAAGGTGAAACAACAAATATAAAAAAAATAAATATTGTTGAACTTTAACTTTAAACAGGACCGTAAGTTCTATGCTAACATTTTTTTCTCGATTATTTTTCGATTATGGATTTCTCTTTCGGCTTTCAAGTTAACTTTGATGTTCAAAAATTTAAATGTCAGTCCTTGTCTTCTGTTGTCTTAATTAATGTTCTTTTATTTCTCTCTCTCTCTCTCTGTCTCTCTCTCTCTCTCTCCTTAATAACGTTTTTTCTCATATTCTTTCAAAGTCAGTAATGCCTTGCATCTTAGTGACTTTATCATCATACTTTGGACAAAATGATTTTAAAAAAGTAAAACTTCATCTAAAAAATACTTGTTTATATTTTCTTTTCTTTATCTGTTTTATTTGTTCTTATTTAATAAAATCTTAAAATAAAAAAAAAACTCACAAAGAGGAACATATGCTGTCATTTACTTTACATAAAACTACAAGAATAGGGCACCTAGTGAGAATCGAATTCTCAAGTAATTATCTGAGAGATGTTCTTACTAACCATCACACCACAACAAGGCGCCCATCAGGAATGTGCGTTGACATCTGGCTCAACCAGTTCCGTTTGTTATGCCTTTAGGCTGATTATATCCCATATGGCAGGTTTGGACGCGTCGACATTGAGATACTGGCTAGTCAGCTAATTTTGTTGGCCATTACTACTAAGGAGTGAATTCGATCATCATTGGCGGTCCCCTACTTGTGTCTTTCAGTTAGAATTATGGTAATCTCAAGGAAGAGTCCTAATAAGGAATGCACATCTCTCGCTTTGACTTATCTCATTTAAAAATTACATATTTATTGCTTTGAATAAATGTTGACGACCGAGTAAATCACTTATTTTGTAATGATTCTATTTCTGTTTAAAGAAGTTTTAAATTGTAACAACATTACGACATAGGGAGCATTTTTATTGGAATAATATTCGTGAAATCCATTAACATAAATAATAAAACGATTTCCAATTCAATTTCTAACTTCATAATAACGTGGTGTCAACTTCCGTGCTCACTTTAATAATTGAGATCTAATATTTTTTTTTAGATAACTTCAAATTTTTAATAGTTGGAGTTTGGTTAATTACAGTGTAGTTCCATTTATTTATTTACAAATAATCAAAACCACTTCCCCATATCTAACGAAATGACCAAACATCAAATTTCTTGTTTGAAAGTACGTTATGTTTTGGCAGATATCCTTTCAGCAAGCCAATGATATAAATTCTATAAATAAGAAATGATTTAGCATCAAATTGAAAAGCTGTTTTTGGTAATTTTGAGCAACAGTAATAATGGAAATTTTGGCAAATTGGTGAAACATAATTTCTTTCCTATTCTTCTCATTTAGCTGATTGCCATAAGCTTATTAAATGTTCAGAAAAAGAGAAAGAGAGTAAGAGTGTGAGAAAACCAGACAGAAAAATATCAAAGGTGAGAGAGAGAGAGAGAGAGAGAGAGAGAGAGAGAAAAGAGAGTAAACGGGAAAAGAGAGAGAGAGGGGAAGGCAGAAGAGAGTAAGGGTGTGATAAAAAGAGAGAACGAAAGGAATAAAAACTATAAAAAGAGAGAAAACAGAAAGAACATGATAGATACAGACTGAGATAGACAATAAACAAACTGAGATAGACAATAAACAAACTGAGACAGACAGACAATAAACAGAGACAGACAGACAATAAACAAACTGAGATAGACAGACAATGAACAAACTGAGACAGACAGACAATGAACAAACTGAGATAGATAGATAGATAGATAGATAGATAGATAGATAGATAGATCCGTTTGACTAGCATTCACTATTAAAGGCGTAAATGACCAATTTTTTTTCTTTTGACTGGTGTAATTTTTGTTTTTCTCAGTTGTGTTTGTGCTAACGAAGTCGTCGTAAATTGTGAGAAAAGCTAATACTAGACTGATTCCAAGTAAATGATCAGTACTGGATCTATGGAAAGCCACCTCCGAAAATATTTCCTAACCGAGTAGCGTAAAGGTTATCGACGTGGAAAAGATCAAATTCTGATCGAGTGCGAAGTTCATTTTTGCATTGAAAAATGCATGAAACGACTTATCCCTGTAGAGTTTTTACCGACAAATACAAAGTATTGAATCCAAAGCTGTAGGTAAGTCAACAGGAAAGCACTCCACTGTCTTTCTTAAGTCAAGAGTGGATAGAAAACCATGATGGCATGAAAAAAAAAAAAAAAAAATCAAACTTGCATCTTCCTTTTTCTTTCATTTTGCAATTCAACCGGTCGGTTCTCCAAAGTTCCTCCACTATATATAGTACTAGCAGTATAGCCCGGCGTTGCTCGGGTGTAATGAAAGCTTTAAAACAAATCCATGGTCCTGGAGCTCAGTCAAATTTTGATTTCCTGGTATCGATATCAAATCAGTTTTTCTCGTCGTAAACTGAATTTTGAAGGCTAAATAAGTCCTCTGAGTAAATGGTATCATGGCTGAGACTAAGAACTACAATTATACCTACTTAGAGCCAAATCCGAAGCAAAAACTAAAATAAAAGGGCTGAACAAAAATACAGACATATAGGCAGATAAACAGACACACACACAAACATCGCGCCTTTTATATATATATATATATATATATATATATATATATATATATATATATATATCGATTTTCTGCACTATTATAAGAACTGCAACCTTGAAACTTCTGAATATCGTTTCTTATGTCTTTGTCTATGAGTGTATCAAATTTGATTAAAATCGAACCACTCCTTCTATAACCCGATTTTTTCGATTATCGATTTTCGATATTTATCGGCGTTACCTCGACACAAAACCTAGCTAAGAACACTCGCAGACGCTTGTAGTACAACTGTGTAAATTTTCGAGAAAATCGGTTCAGCCGTTTTGGAGTCTATAGGTAACGGATACACACACACAGAGACAAAGTTCCATTTATAAATAAGTTTAGATATGGTCACAATCCTTGTAATCGCCACTTTTCTTATTAAGTTAAATGATAAAATATTAACTGACAAAAAACCCTTTGTTTCTTAATGAATATTGAGATAAACGCATTATATATTTAAGGAAGAAGACCGAAGATCTGATTGGCTGCAATGTAATATGATGCCAAAACAAAGTCAACAATTTAAATCTAGACTCATAATAAAAAATATAAGATATACAAATTATTATTATTATTTTTTTTAATCATATCACCCCGAGCAAGGCGGTAACGCCACTGATGTGCAGGGGGCTACGCAAGAGTGAAAAGATTTGGAAAAGAGAAAGCCGGAAACCACATCCTAAACAGGGAACAAGGGATGAGCCTCTACACCTGTACAATAGACGTGGGTGGAGTGTGAACCGGGCGATAGTTTAGTTTATCTACTCCAATTGAAAAAAAATAAAATAAAAATAAAAAATAAGAAAAAGAAAAGTGAAAAGATTGGAAAAGAGAAAGATTAATTTTTCATTTTAATTTTAATTAGATTTTCAGATTAATAGTGGATAACAAAGAAGGAAATTCTTATATTACACGTTTCATTCCACAAGAAGATTTCTTCAGACTGATAACAGTTTTATCGATGAAGTCTTATATATGTAAAGAAATATGACAAATACCTGCTACAATTCTACATCGAGAAACGTTGAAGGTACAAGGATACAACTTTTAATATTTTCTAAGATTTTTTTAAATTTCTAAACTTTTGGCGTCCAATGTATCTAGATACCAAAAATGTATCGTTTTACCCAAAATTTCATTTTAGTAACAGTTTACCTCAGAAAATTCAGACAGTATAGAAGAAATCTATTGGAAAGATCATATAGAAAGGCTTGAAGTCTGTCAATAGGTCAGTTTATGTAAAATAATAGAGGCATTATGTGAAACGATATTAACTAGATTAATGACGATCTCAGAAGTTGTTGAAAGTAATTTTGTAATTTTATTAAAGATATTTTCTTTGCTTTCTCAGGCACGCAGATCCCCGATTACCTACAATACCTGATGTTCCTAAATTGTCACTCATCTAAGATCCTCAGCAAAGTCATTGCTGTTGAACATCGATGTTTTATTTGTAAGCTTAAGTGTATATCAAAGTGAAAAAAACAACAACAAAAAACGTATACTTACTCTCCATTCTGATGGTTGTCTGCGTGTCTTGTTAGTTCCCGATCAGAGGAATGTCTTTCTTTCGGTTCTTTACTTCCATTGTGTCCCATGATATGATGATAAAGAGGACAAAAAATCCTTATAGCAATAGCCACAAGAGAAAGAGCTAAAATAAAGAGCGAAGCTGCTATCAAAACGCTGTCGTCCCAGGTATTCTCGGTTGTAGACTGCACAGGTGATGACGTCACCTTCGTTGAGCTTACAATGCGCAGACTCGAGGTCTCGTCAGTGGTGGTGGATGCCGAAGAAACGGTAGAAAGGAAGCTGTCATTCGCAGTACTTGTCGTATGGCCGACCGATGATTCATGTCCTGTTTGGCTTGAAGACCAGTTTAAGACATTTTGGATTGTAGTCTGCGTGAAGTTTGATGTAGGCTGTAAGTTAAGGGAAGTCTTGAAAAATGTCGACGGCGAAGAAGATGGCAAAGAGGTAGGATTAAAAATGGCGGATGAAAACAAAGTCCCATTGCTTTTAGAACCATTATTATGAGTACCATTACTTGTGTTAATGATATTGTTGGTCTGTTCAAAGTTCATTACAGGACTTGTGTCAGAAGATATTCCTAACATGTCGGAGGCCTTGGAAATAGCAGAATCCATTTTCAGAGGTCATCGGTGTTGACAGTAATTTATGTTCAGTTTCATTCTTAATCTCTTTGATTATTCTATAGATTTTTGCACTGTTAAATATCGGTTGGCAAAGAATGAAAATAATTGATTTTATATTCGAGGTAAAACAATGCACTTTAAGGTCAGAGAGCACACCGACTGCAATGTCGAAACAGATTCCTGAAAATTAAAAAATATATATATATAAATAAAAATAAGACAAATAACATTATGTGATGTCACTTTACTATAACGCAGTGGTTAACATAGTATTGGTGAAATTAACCTTTTCTATATAGGATTCATTCGGTATTCATTGACCGGAAAGTTAATGTTGCTGTCAAAATTTATTAAAAAAATATATTTTTAAAAAGTTTTGGGCTACTAATTTTTAGCGTTCATTTCTCCTATATATGGGAGTTTCCTTCCCAATTTTTTGTTTAAGATAATGTGGAAAGTTAACGTCTTGATTATATATTTACTAGTGTACCCGTGCCAGACAGACAGACAGACAGACAGACAGACAGACAGACAGACAGACAGACAGACAAATCATTTGTTTTTATTCTTTCACGCCAAGCAAGGATATGAAAGAATGGAAAGACTTTTGGAGAAGGAACCGAAAACCAAATCCTAAACAGGAAACAAAGGATAAGCCCCTACTCCTGTTCAAAAGACCTGGATGAGTGTGAATTGGGCGACAGACAAACTTATCTAATATTATTAAAACAATAAAAATTTGTAAATCAAATTTCGGAGTTTAAGCAGAGGCGTTAGAAATGCAGAGTTAAAGAGCACGTGCAATTCAAGTGCCTGTATCCAGATCGGGATGGAGGGGGAGGTAACTGTGTAGTCGCCTTTCTTTAATGAATTTGAATTTACTTATTTAGAAATTTTAAGGTGCGTTGTCTCTTAAAAATGAAAAAAAAAAATGCTACTTTTGGAAAGTTGGCGCCTATTAAGAAGTGGAATTATTTATGAGCTTACATCCCATGAATGTACCAAGGTGATGGCCGTTTTGGGGGTCGGATTTCTACTCTCTCTCTCTCTCTCTCTCTCTCTCTCTCTCTCTCTCTCTCTCTCTATATATATATATATATATATCCAGTTTTAGAATTCTGAGTTCTCGGGATTTACATTTTAAAAATAGTGCTCAATACATAAATATTGTAGAGCATAATATAATTAAATTTGTTTTTATTTGGAATTAATATAGTTTACATTGTGACACAGAAATTTTTGTCTCGAAATATAGAAATTTCCGTGTCGCAATGTAAACTATATTAATTTCAAATAAAAACAAATTTAATTATATATATATATATATATATATATAAGTCCATCATAAAATAGGAAGTCACTTTTCAATGTGGATGTAGTTAACAAATATTTGTACAGCTACTTTATCTTACGTAATTTAATGAAGTTCTTTTTGTGTGTATATGTTTTGTTTGTTGGTATACTGGCGTATATATGTGTTAGTATTAATTATCTATCTAAACTTATTTATAAATGGAACTTTGTCTCTGTGTGTGTGTGTATGTCTGTGTGTGTGTGTGTGTGTATCCGTTACCTATAGACTCCAAAACGGCTGAACCGATTTTCTCGAAAATTTACACTGTTGTACTATAAGCGTCTGCGAGTGTTCTTAGCTAGGTTTTGTGTCGAGGTACCCCCGATAAATATCGAAAATCGATAATCGAAAAAATCGGGTTATAAAAGGAGTGGTCCGATTTTAATCAAATTTGATACACTCATAGACAAAGACATAAGAAACGATATTCAGAAGTTTCAAGGTTGCAGTTCTTATAATAGTGCAGAAAATGGATAGTATATATATATATATATATATATATATATATATATATATATATACTATCCATATATATATATATATATATATATATATATATATATATATATATATATATATTAAAAGGGCGCGATGTTTGTGTGTGTGTCTGTTTATCTGCCTATATGTCTGTATTTTTGTTCAGCCCTTTTATTTGAGTTTTTGCTTCGGGTTTGGCTCTAAGTAGGTATAATTGTAGTTCTTAGTCTCAGCCATGATACCATTTACTCAGAGGACTTATTTAACCTTCAAAATTCAGTTTACGATGAAAAAAACATATTTGATATCGATAGCAGGAAATCAAAATTTGACTTACATTAATTCATTTTTTTTTCAGTCTACGGTTTCGCTTTAACTGGAAACAACTATTGCTTTTTAGACTTTCGTGCCAACGTCCAAAGAGTCTGAGCTCCAGGACCATGGATTAGTTTAAAGCTTTCATTACACCCAAGCAACGCCGGGCTATCCTGCTAGTACGCATATATATCTGATCTTCATAGGTGTGTATGTGAGTGTGTGAACATGATATTTATAAGTGGATATGGATATATGTATGTAATGTGTGTATATCTATGTGTATGTATATATGTGTATGAGTACTTATGTGTCTTCATGTATATGAATATATGTGTATAAGGTATTCGTGTGCTTGTCAGTAATCGTGTATGGATTTATGGTCACTCATTCTTCCCAATGAATTTTTCTCCCATGAGTTTGGTGACCTTTACAATATAAGACTTAAGATTTCTATTCTGGGTCGTGTTACTTGAGTTCCATTTCGTTGAAGCTTGTTTTGGATATTCTGAGAAAATTTTTATCTAAACTTATTTATAAATGGAACTTTGTCTGTGTGTGTGTGACTGTGTGTGTGTGTTCGTTACCTATAGACTCCAAAACGGCTGAACCGATTTTCTTGAAAATTTACACAGTTGTACTATAAGCGTCTGCGAGTGTTCTTAGCTAGGTTTTGTGTCGAAGTACCCCCGATAAATATCAAAAATCGATAATCGAAAAAATCTGGTTATAGAAGGAATGGTCCGATTTTAATCAAATTTGATACACTCATAGACAAAGACATAAGAAACGATATTCAGAAGTTTCAAGGTTGCAGTTCTTACAATAGTGCAGAAAATTTTATATCGATACCAGGAAATCAAAATTTGACTTACATCCATTCATTTTTCTTTCAGTTTACAGTTTCGCTTTAACTGGCAACAACTATTGCTTTTTAGTCTTTCGTGCCAACGTCCAAATAGTCTAAGCTCCAGGACCACGGATTAGTTTTAAAGCTTTCATTACACCCGAGCAACGCCGGGCTATACTACTAGTACCAATAAAACATGGTTTGATGAGATGAGCTTATTAGTTCGTTGAAGTGGATTGTAATTTATTATTATATTTTTGGGCAATAATTATGTCGTCATGCATTAAAGAATATATATATTCGCTCTAAATGGTGTTGTGCATTGTATATATATATATTATTAATTTTAAATAATTATGTCGTCGACCACCGAAGAAATTATATATATATATATATAATTTCTTCTTTCCGAAGAAATTATATATATATATATATAATTTCTTCTTTCCGAAGAAATTATATATATATATATATATAATTTCTTCGGTGGTCGACGACATAATTATTTAAAATTTAAATAAAAATAAAAATAAAAAAAATAATAAAATAGCAGGGAAAAAATCAAAGGGGCATAAATTATGAGTCTTAAAAACTAAAATATTCAAATATTACATGTACATAAAAATGTAGAGAAAGTTAAAATTTTAAAATTTTAAATTAAAATTAAATTAAAATAAAATAAATAAAGAAATGAAATAAAATAAAAGAAAAATGATTTTTTAAAAATATTTTTATCCACATGTAATCGTAAAATATTTAAATTTTTAATCTTGTTATTAGAAAAGCAGTGACTTAACTTTATAAGATTTAATTCCAATGAACATCGAGTGAACTTAAATTAAAATCTATTAAAATGTCAGTTTAAAATATTCACCTGATGATTGCATAACGCATGAAACTCCGAGTCGTGCCATACACGTAGGATAAAATTATATATATATATATATATATATATATATATATATATATATATATAACAACAACAGTCCAGTCTTTATTATAGTAGAGAAGATTGTAAAGGTTCTGATGGACTCTCCCAGCCAGATCAGTTCTTAGAACCAAATATCCTCCACCACTGCACAGATATCATTTGGTTATTGGTAGGAAAGCTTGTGAAGAATCAACGATACTTATTGGAAGAAACAAATACCGAGAATTAGTGCCACAAGGTCTCCAGAGAAACCCCCTGAAATTTGGAATTTGCATTTGTCCTATTAGACTGGTTGGCAGTCAAAGCCTATTTAACCCATAGATAGCGGAGTACGAAAAGATACCTATCCCAAGGGTATTTGCGCATAAGTGATTGTAATCTTCAGAACATTAGGATTGCGTTTAAGGATGAAACAGACTGTTACCATTAAGTGCTGATACCAATGTATAAAATTCTTATATATATATATATATATATATATATATATATATATATATATATATATATATAATAGAAATAGTGATTATCAATCTATTCTCGTAAACTATGATTACTGTCGCGAGTTCAATCATCAATAGATGTCTCATGCTTGTACCCTATTGCCAAATAGAAAATATATCCATGAGCTTGAGGTCAATTCAACAATTTATTTTATAAATATTAACTTTTAACATAATTTTCTTCCTTGTCAGTGCATTTGACTCAACTTTTCAAGTACATGGGAGTTCACCATAATCGTGAGCTTGCATCAAACCTATTATCTTGGAAGATGACAGGGAGCTCCTAAATAAATAACTAAAATGAAAAATAAAAGGTAAGTATATCCTCTTATGCACAGGTACGTGTAGTCTCACACAGACACAGAGAAAGTTGGAGTTTTGTTTAACGGCATAGCAACCTTTGTGTGGGTCATTTAATGCCAAAAAGGTGGGGTTTTAAGGTATATTTTTTTAATGTTCGGTTATAGTGAGGAGGTTGATTTAGTCAGATTTTAATGAATTTTTTATTGCTTTTATTCTTTTTTATTTTAGAAAACTGAAAATGTCTTCTAGTTTTGTATTAAAATATGTTTTACTGAGAATATTTTTTTCTTCAAAAATGTGTTATGGTAATGATGTTTTCTTCAAAAATGTATTGTTGGTAATATTTTTCCTTCAAAAAATATATTTTTCTATAAAAGTCTATTTTTATACTTTCAGTGTTTTGACCCCGTTTGGAGGTTAACTATTTGCCCATAGCTGGGACCCTAACAGGTACTACCTCTCCAGGTCAGGGTGGGCCTGAGAACAACAATTAAGAGGTGGCTTCTTACAACCTTCCAATCAGAGGCCTTGTTGCCGGGTGCAGTTTACTGTCATGCCCAGGACCACATAGAGAGAGGAAGACAGAGATAGAAATATAGAGACAGAGGTAGAGATAGAGAGATATAGCGAAAGAGAGAGGGTGGCAAAGAATTTTTAAAGTAGAAGAATTGCTTGGTAAACTCGTGTGATGAGTAATAGTGTCATGGAGAGAGCGCTCCAATTTTTCAAAAAGGTACCAGACTAAACTAAAGCAGGCTATGTACCAGAATATACTAAATAAATTAGAAAATCTATTTGGGCTTGTCTCAAGTCTTGAGATAAGTGCGTATTTCCCCACTAGTGTTAACTGTTGTTGTCCCAGCCCAGAGAAACGTCAGAAGTTTGATTGCTGATTTTCCAGTTAGACAGGCCGACCCTTTCAGGAGGATTGGCAAAAAAGGCGCCAATATTTTCACCTTCGTCGAACGCGTGCTCCAGTACCAAATTAAGCTGCTTAGTCTTTTTTTTTTCTTTTCTCTCTCTCTCTCTCATATATATATATATATATATATATATATATATATATATATATATATAAGAGAGAGAGAAAAGAAAAAAAACTAAGACTATAGTATTTACGCTCTCACACCCTGATTGAGCACTCTGGAAGAATGGGAGACTTTGAAAACAGTAGCTACTCCGGCATATACGCATCGCTTATTCAATAATGAATTAGAGCACTATGGCTATTGGGCGTGTATAATGATATACGCGCTAAAAAGTCTTTTTTTTTTGCAGATTGAAAAAAAACTTTGAGAGTTTTGGGGATTGACAAAGATGGCCGACCAAGAAGCATGCTCCATGATTGAACAGAGGTCAGTTATCAAGTTTTTGTTTGCTGAAGGATGCAAACCAGTTGAAATTCATAGAAGAATGTCAACTGTGTATGGTGCCACATGTTTCAGCCAAAAAAAAAAAAATGTCTACAAGTGGGCTAAATTGTTTAAAGAAGGACGGAGCAGTGTTGAGGATGAAGACAGGCCTGGGAGACTTACAGAAATGAGGTCTCTTGAGGTGATCGAATCAGTCAATGACCTCATTCAATCTGACAGAAGGGTGACAGTGAATGATAATGCAAGGACTTTGAGCCTATCTGTTGAACAAAGGCAGGGGTCATCAGTCACATGAAGTCGTCTTGCATCAAAACAACGCAAGGCCTCACACAGCAGCCCAAACAGTGCAGACCATCAACGAGCTGGGCTGGGAACTGCTCCCTCATCCCCCTTACAGCCCAGATATTGCCCCCTCAGACTTTCATCTGTTTGGTCACGAGAGGCACGAAGTTTTAAAGTGACGATGAAGTCAAAAGTGCTGTCAGCGATTGGCTGAGACATCAGTCCAAAGATTTTTACACTGAGGGAATACGGAAGCTTGTGCACAGATAGAAAAATTGTGTGACACTGCTGGGAGACTACGTTGAAAAAAAAGTAAGCTTCTATCTGTATTAGAAGTCCTTATATCGAAAAATTCACCTTATTTATTGAATGACTCTCGTATATGAATCCATTAATGGAAGTTAAGAATCCTTGTATCTTTGTAAGAAATCGAGAAGAAGCATTAATGTTATTATATAAGAGTCTTAAGTCATACAACTTTCTTAGATAAATCATTGTTGCTTATTTTTACTTTTCGTCACATTTTTGTTGGTTTTTTAATCCAAAAGCTCATTACATTCTACAATTAAGTCAACGAAACGACGAAGAAATGAAGTAGTTTCTGACAGTATCTGAATTTCTATTTACATTATTCGGACTATTGTCATCTTTGTTGCCATTTGTACGACGTTTCGGCCGTTGTACGCTTCGGCCTTCTTCAGGTGCTAGGAATTTCGAACCGAGCCCTTTATTACAATCACTGGGGAATATCATTCTCATCCCTTGCGTAGTAGTGTAATAAAGGGTTCGGTTCGAAGTTCCGAGCACCCGAAGAAGGCCGGAGCGTATAACGGCTGAAGCGTCGTACAAATGGCAACAAAAATGAGGACAATAGTCCGAATAATGTAAATAGTGTAAATACTACATCATCTCATAAATATAGATAAATATCTAAATGACTGTTTTATTGCGAGCCTGTCTGACATGAACAGCACCCTATTGATTAAAGCTCTTACCACTACAATAGAAGCCAATGAACAGATATTTTACACACACACACACACACACACACACACACACACACACACACACACACACATATATATATATATATATATATATATATATATATATATATATATACACACACATATATATATTAAGAAGTGGAAAAAAGTTTTCATGTGATATGTTTCGTCCTTTAGGACTTCATCAGACTAACTTTATGCTTACGTTGATGGGACTATGCATGCGCACGAATGAGGTATGCTGGGAATATATTTATGTATAAGATCTTTAACTAGCTCTACACTCTTGATTTTTTTAATTGTGCATTGATCACTTTTTAAATATAAGTGTTTCCTGGGCAGGGTAAACGTTGTAAAAACAGTATACATATATATAAACTGCACAATTTTAAAGATTAATAAAACATAGATATACAGGGTTTATTAGGAAACATTTTAAAGTTTTATTTAAACACATCAGAGCCCTTTCACATTACTTCCACACAACACATTTTTGACGAAAAAATTGAAAATTAATGTTAGTTCAAAACCCGAGGGCATCCCTTGAAGCAGTACCTCTCCTTTGGAAACGGGTTGGAGTCATTGCCGGCGTCTAAGAAGTCCCCAGAAGGGGAGCTGTTGAAGGGGCTTCAGCAATTTTTCCATGGTACTGCCGGTGAACCCACTTTAAACGGACGTTGTGTTACATTTGGTTGCGACGTGGGCTTACTGATAAATGCCCATCTAGACGTTGCTCAATTTATAACTATGTGTGTTGGAATATCTCCTCATCAATTGCGGATATGGCTGGGCGTATTTTTTTTAATCATTGATCTCTTCTTAGTTGCTAAGACCCTCTGATAAGAGAAAGATGAGTTCATTTATCTGGTAAATAATGGGTAAGGACCAAATTTAGGTGCCAAATCAATTTGAATCGACAAACCAGAGACCTTGCGACCACCGAAGTGGGAGAATGTGTTTTCGCTCTAAAGGAGAATCTAGGCTAAACACAAGCAAACCTGAAGAGACGTGTTAATGTCTCGAAAAGCTGACATTGGAAGAAGAGATATTGATAAACTTCAGATAATTGTTTGTAACTATTTTAAACTGATTCATGTATTGGACTTCGTTCCCACTGAACTGACATTAACAGCTAAAGGAATATGTTTAGCCATTCTCTTTCTCTTTGAACAAATTTACAATTGATATAAACGCATGTTTTTTTTAAAAAACTAATGTGCTTTGCCTTGTTCTCTGATCCTTTTTTGCGACTCATACGAAAGTCGATAATTTTCCCATATCTTGCTAAACATATTGCAAAAACAAAAAAACAAAAAACAAAAAGAACAGATTTGAGAACATAAAAGGCAACGAGACAGGGAAAACATATTCTTGCCTGCTGTTTAAAAATAAGTTAACTTTTATCTGCTGTTTACAAATGCCTTCTTTACAGTTAAGTGAAATGAATTCGGACACGTTGCATCCTATATATATTACTCTTGAAAAAATTTCTTTCTTTGTTTTTGAATGAGCGAGTAAAATTTTTTGTAGATTGCCATTACAAATATCTATTCTCGATATGGGCACGCGAGTATCTGTATGTGACGATTTTCTGGATGATTTTAAACATTAACTGTTGTATGATTTGGTCTGAAGAGCGGCTTCTTAGCTGCGAAATATTTATTACCTAGGGATTTGTAGAATATCCAGAAATTTTTTCAAGATTATATTATTGTTAAATTTAATAAAAAAAATTAACATTGAATTCTTTTGAGTTTGTCTCTATTGGAATTTACCTGACAAAATTTCCAAATATTCTAGGTTATATATATATATATTAGTCATCCACATACAAGCCTGTTTCGCTGTATCACAGCTCATCAGTGTGACTAGACGCATCCACTTGCTTCTGGTCGGGATCGAAATATATATATATATATATATATATATATATATATATATATATATATATTGTTTTCTTCACAATTAAGTGAGATCAATCCGGTTACTTTGCGTTCAAAATATATAACAAAATATATTTCAATTTGTTGTCAATGTCAAGATGGATAATTACAAAGATTTAAAGCCCTTATTGACTCTAAGAACAATTTAAGATATTAATTTAAGTTTAATTTTTGAATTGCTGGAGAAATTAAGAGTTTAGAAAATTGCTGGAGAAAATTAAGAGTTTAGAAATTAAGAGTTTAGAAAATATTTTAAAGGGGAAAGTGCAATCATCAAAAATCTTCAGGGAGAAATTTGAACTTCAGATGATAAAATCAAGAAGCTTTGTATTAAAGCCAACCTGGATTTAGAGGAAAGTGGCTTCTTGAATGAACAAAAAAATGAATTTGGTTTTTCAGTCGGTGTCAATAATCAGCTTCTTGATATTGAAGAATCTGTTCTAGAAACTAGTACTTCGTTCCCACGGCAGCAAAGCCGGTTTCGTATCGACCAGTTATTCTGTGATTTCGTTTACCAAATTACAGTGTCCAACTTTTAGCGATATTAATCCTTCTAAGTTTCAGTTGAAGAATTTTATAGCGCAATTTAATAGCTGTACTAATTGCATCAATTCTAACAAAACCAAACTAAGCCTCTTATCTTACTGGCTGTGCTCTTCAAATCATTTCTTATCTTACCTTAGAAGAGTGGATATCGGCTCGGAACGAGAAATCGGGGAGCCGAGTTCGAATTCCAGTTGAATTCCCTGCATTCACTCACGCACAAATACCCTTGGGAAAGGTACTAATCCGTCTATTCCCTCCAGTTATGGGTTAAATAACAGGACAGATTGGGACAGACTGGTTGCCTTGGCTCGCAACCAGTCCACCGCAAAAAGCAATAGCAACCTACTGCGGGACAATCTTCTATCCAGTCAGTCATTTCGCTTTCGAGACATGATCGCCCAAGCGTGTACCACCTATGGCACTCAACTGACTGACCTTAGAAGACGACAATTACGAAGCAGCAGCAGTAAGTCTATTAACGCTAGAATTTTTTGGATGTGCCTTTTATAATTCGTGATATCTTTAAACAAATAATAACCAGTTCTCCTAAATACGAAACCGATTTTGTGACAGTTAAAAAATATCTTGCCAAAGGGAGGGCTGATTTGTCCGAATTTAATTCCTTGTATGTTATGGACTTTTTCGAGAAAGATTTCCCTGGATTCAAACGTACATCATATTTGAGAAGCTACCCCCATATTCTATGTCGGGAAATCATTCACAGTTATCCTTTCTTGAAGAAAGTATTCGATATTTATAATGAAGCCACCCGCATAGTAACGAAAAATAAGAGGCCCTTGCATGTATATGAAAAAGGTAATAAATCCGACGAAAAAAAAAAAAATAATGGTGCTGTCTTGTAGAATTTTGCCATCAGCAAAATAGGACACCATGTAAACGGGTTGGGAAATTTGTTTTATTGAGAGTTGCAAGAGGTGAAACTGCGCTTCAACCAATGCTTGTAAATGATCAAGGCAACTCTAATGGATACAAATATGCATTATATATATAAGAGTGCTCAATACCGGAGAAAGTGTGGATATAGGAATCAACACTGCATATGACCTTCAGTTTCACGTTTTTGACAGTTAATATGAAGGAATCTATTCCATGTTTACAATGTCTCATATATATATATATATATATATATATATATATATATATATATATATATATATATATTACCTAGTGTATGTCTTTATTTAGTTTAATTTCAAATGACCTAATTTTTTTAAAAGTAATTTTATTTTAAATCCTATATCTTTTTATTCCCTTTTATTAATAATTATGCCTTTTTAAGTAAAGGCCTTTTTCTAATACTTCAACGTTTTGGGGAAATTAGGTTTTTGAATTTGTCCAGCGTCTGTAATATTTAAAAAAAAATTTTTCTTTAGTTTCTTTCTTTTTCCCTCCCTTCCTTCTTTTATCTCCCTTCCACCTTTTTTCCGTGTTGCTTTAACTGACGTCGATTTAACACGGCTGTCTGTTAATTTTTAGTTACATTCTCCCCTTTTTTTTGCGAACCCAGACGATGTCAATTTTTTTCTTTTCTTATTTATTTGATTTTATTCTATCTTTTTCTTTTTCTTTTTCCTTTTCTTTTTCTTTCCCTTTATTTTTATTTTTATTTTATTTTATTATTTATTTTTTAATTTCTTTGCAATCTATTTAAAAAGGAAAAGTAGACTAATTTTTCTCCAGTTTCTGAAAGGTTTTTTTCTGTTGCTGAGGTGATGTGTCGTTCCCCGTGGGGATCTTCATATCGAAATGGCCATTCAACATCTTTGAATTAATCCTTTTTTAATATATATTTGCTCTGTAATATTTTATTACATGGAGCTCTCTTCCTGTATCATTTTTTAATATTAAAATAAATTTTTAATATTAATTAGGATCGGTTTTTTGGAATTTACCTTCCTGCTTTTTTCCCTTGGATTGAAGTATCTGAATTAAAATATATATATATATATATATATATATATAGGGTATAGAATCCAATCTGTTCTGCTATTTAACCAATAGCTGGAGAGATAAGCGGCGGAGTAATACCTTTCTTAATGATATTGGAGCGTATGTGAATGTAACAATTCATCTGGAATTCGAACACAGCTCTCTGATTCTAGTTCCGAGCAGATATCCACTGCACAACAACACACATACGTTAATAACTGAGATTAACTGCTGATAGTTACGGACAAAGGCACCCCCCCCCCTCAGCAAACAGGCCAAGTCTTTCATACTAATTTGGATGTATGCGCGCGCGCGCGCGCGCACGCACACACACACACACACACACACACACACACACACAAACACACACACACACACACACACACTTCCACGTGCAAATGTCTTTCAGGATGAAAGGTCAAAAGAGTGAATAATAAGTTGGTATAAATCATCAAACAGATGACAATGATTCAAATCATGTTTCTTCTACTGATTTACACGGCCGTTTGACATCGTTAACATCTGTTCCTATTGTGATACGACGATACACAACAACCTGCGAAGTGCTACAACGAGTAAAAGAAGATGTTTTGCAATGATTCTTCTCGTTTTTCTATGTGTCAACTCCTTTCAGGACACGGCTAATCACAGCTCTCCCCACCGTCATCCTGTGTTGTTACTCTATGTATTTTTTAATCTTATATCCTTCGTCACTGTTTTGCCAACCAAACTTATTAACAGTTTCGTGCTTAGCAACATCGCGCCCCCACCGCAGAATGTGCCTTGCAGCCCCTTTACCTACAGAATGCGCCTTGCGGCTCCTCTACCCGCAAAACACAACTGGCGCTCCCCACCCCGAACAGTAAATGGTACTTTAAACTAAATAACATACTCTCGGAACGCAGATATTCTGTGTTCACGAAAAAAAAACGGAAGAAATCGCGGAATTAGTGTTTTACGAACGTTTTCACAATCTTAGCTACTTTTTGTGTATGTTGAAGCAGATTAATTTTTAATTACAAATGATTTGCGGCCTCTTCGGTCCGGAAGTCTTCTATGAAAGATTATATATATATATATATATATATATATATATATATATATATGGTAGACTTTGAAAAACAGTAGCTACTCTCGCATGTACGTATCGTTCATTCAGTAATGAATTAGAGCACTCTGGCTATTGGACGTGTATAATGATAATATACACGTAAAAAATCTGCCTTCTTCTACCGGGCGCCCATAGCCCAGAGGTAGAATCGCCGACTGACGCCAATTCGGTCGGGTTTCAATCCTGGGTTAAAAGCAATCGGAGTGTAACCGTACTGATGAGCTGTGATACAGCGAAACAGATCTGTCTACAGATGACTATATATATATATATATATATATATATAGAGAGAGAGAGAGAGAGAGAGAGATTGGTTGATAGGTGCCTATTTCAACATACAAGTATGATAATAATTTTCCAGTTAATCCTAATAATTATTTTTTTAATTACAATAGATCTGCGGAGCCAAGTAGCCTTGCGGCCCACCGCAATTGCGGGGTCAGTGGGGGCCCTAAGCACGGCCCTGCCCATTAAGTAGGTTACATGCTTTCATCCTTGCTTCGCTTGCCTTCAATACGTCCCTAGAGTGTTAAATTCTCCAGGTCTCCTTACTTCAATCTGCATGCAGGAAATTTCAACTGCCTCTTTTTAGTTGTAAGCATTAAGTTTTCTTGTTTTCCTATAAGACTTCTTCGTTGTTTACAGGTTCTGTTCATGATCGCTATAACCACGTCTTCGACACTTCAAGTCTCTTTTCATCTGTGAGAAAATTGTCAATTATTCACTATCAGAAACTAAATATTATATATAGACAGTTTAGCACTGTTTTCTTTATTTCTGATGAGATTCTCCTATCTTATAATACTTTGCTTAATTTCTGAAACATCTTTCCTTACTATTAAACGTCTTCAGATTTCTTCGTCACATTTCCATTATCTATTACGATGCTACCCAGTGTGTGACATTTCTGCCTGTTTGAGCTTGACGCCGTCACTTTGTAGCTCACACCTTGGTTTCGTTTATTATGCTTGGACAAAATTCTCAGCATATTTTCTTTTGAAAATTAAGAACTACTCAATCAAATTTTAAGCCAAATCTGCTATTTACACACATCTAGTATTTCTTCCTCTCACTGCATGCAACATTATGAAAAGTCATAAGGGGCGACTCAAAAGCAGGTATATGGAAGGGAGTTCCACAAGTGGGAAGTGCGAGAAAAGAAGCTGTGGGAGTAGAATTTTCGGCTGCATTTGATTGATCTAACTGTAAATGGGTGGGAAACTTGTTGCCAGTCTTGTTTAATCATGCTCTTCTCTATGGGAGGTCTTACTCGGAAGAGGTATCTGCCAAGTGTTGAAGCACTTCTGAAGGTAGTCCTGATGTTATATGGATCACAAATCTTTTGCATTTTCCGATAATCCCTTCACATACGGTAGGCAGACTGAGACCGGTTTCTGGGTGTTGTTATCCTCTTGCACACTTCTATCAGTTTTAGCTGCTGTCATGTACCCAGGGTGGCTGTTACCTTGTAGGGCACTACTTATACTGGTAATTTCTTGTTCATATGTGGCTGGGTTGCTACTTAGGACTTTAGCTCGGCGTTGTAGATAGGAGACGATCCCTTTCTTTACGCTGTTTGGGCGGTGGATATGTGGATATCTTTAACCCATACTCTGTACAAAATACTAGTTTGTTGTTGTTCTCTCTCTCCATTGTGAACTCTATCGCTGATCTTTTTTTAGTTTACATGCTCCAGTAGTAGCCAAACCTCTTCCTGGACAGAGTATGAAGGTATTACTATATATCTCAGCCACAGAGTTGGCTTTTGTAATGCTGATTTTAATGTCATTTCCTCGAAGTATTCCACGTATATGTTAACTATTGCTGGTGATAATGATAAACCTATTGCTAAAATTTCACCCTGTCGATATGTCTGGTCTCATGGTTAATGAGAAATTGAGCTTATAAGTCCCAAAAATTTATACAGTGTCCTCAAGGACGCATGGCCCAGTGGATAAAAGCATTGGTTGAAGTAATCCAGTGACACGAGTTGTGAGTTCAATACCTGGCCACAGCAGAGGTAACAAAAACTTGAAGAGTTGAGTTAAAGATATTGAGATACCCGAAAAGGATATGGCACAATCTACCCAGATGGATAAAATAAATGGCTCCAATCACTCGAAGAAAATGTCAACAAAGAACATTGTAAATGGTGTAAATAATGAGAATACCTCATATATATATATATATATATATATATATATATATATATATATAACCGAGGCACAACTGAATGATGTCCACATTACACCTTCGCTAAGATAATCTTAAAACTTGACCCTCACAAAGCGAGCGGTGGTGACGGAATCCCAACCATAGTCTTAAAGAAATGTGCCCCTGAACTCTCCTCTGTCCTTTCTAAGCTCTACAACCTCTGCCTATCTGCTTCCTGCTTTCCTACCTGTTGGAAATCTTCCTCTGTAGTTCCTATATTTAAAAACACTGGAGAACCCTCTGACCCTGCAAATTATCGCCCTATCAGCCTTCTTCCGATCTTTAGCAAAGTGTTCGAAGCCATTATCAACGCCGAGGTGGTTCAGCATCTCACAGCACACAGGCTCCTCTCGGACAAGCAATATGGTTTCCGCTTCACCAGGTCTACTGCTGATATGCTAACGACCATCACCGAGTACATATACCAGGCACTCGACAGGAATGGCGAAGCCCGAACCGTTGCATTGGATATATCTAAGGCGTTCGACAGAGTTTGGCATGCTGGCCTTCTATGTAAACTGCGGAGCTATGGTATAACTGGACATTTGTTTCAACTAATCCAGTCATTCCTCTCTAACCGCACAATGAAGGTGGTATTAAACGGACATGCCTCTCAGAACTACCATACAAATGCAGGTGTCCCCCAAGGCTCCATCTTAGGCCTACACTCTTCCCGATAAAAAAAAATCTGGTGTAGGCGTCAAAGCTAACCTCGCAGCCGAGATTGAAAAAGACCTCCAATCCATATCGGACTGGGGTAAGAAATGGCTAGTAAATTTTAATGCTTCTAAAACGAAGCTACTCTCAATTAACCATCATCGACAATCTTACCTACCTCCCATTAGCATGGACCAGGCTTGCCTCCCAGAGAGTAAAACACTACGCCTCCTTGGTCTCACACTTTCAGCGGACCTCAAATGGAATGACTATATCGAATCCATTGCTAAATCCGCTGCTATGAAAGTCGGTTCCCTGTGTAGGGCCCGGAAGTTTTTTCCGTCTAATTCTATCCTGCACATTTATAAATCTACCATCCGCCCGTGCATTGAATACTGCTGCCATATCTTGTCGGGTGCCCCTGCTATTCTCCTCGGGCTTCTCGATAAGGTTCAGAGGAGGGTCTGTAATGTGATAGATACCGACTTGGCAAACCGCCTGCAGTCTCTCTCCCACGGCGCGACGTGGCTTCCCTGTGTCTCTTTTATAAATACTTTCACGGCTTCTGCTCCGATGAACTTAGATCACTAGTGCCCCCTAAATACAAATTTGAACGAGATACTAGATTAGCAACTAGATCCCACCCTTTTACAGTGAAACCGATAAAATGCAGCCGTAACTTCTACTCCAACAGTTTCTTTCCTCGCACTTCCCGACTCTGGAATTCTCTTCCAAACGATTGCTTCCCTGACGGCTACAATCTCCAGGAGTTTAAATGTGAGGTCAATAGACACCTCCTAACACACTAACCTGCTCTCATTCTATCAAGCACTCTTCCCATCTGCCCAACCCTCATCCTCGCTATCCTTAGTCATCTGTCACCTTCCTCCTGACATTCCCTATGTCTAACCACTCCTTCTCTTTACCTTCCCCTATGTAGCCCCATGCGCAATAGCGGCAGTGGAATGCCTTGCTTGGGGTGAGATGATTATATATATATATATATATATATAAGCTTAGAAGAAAACCAATAAATAATTATCCAAATGTTGCAGAATTTTTGTCTTCATTTTCAACTGAAATTAAAGCAAAAATACGACGTTTAGAACGGCTCATGATTAAACATAATAGACATTCATTGTCTCTTATATTTAATAGCATATATATATATATATATATATATATATATATATATATATATGTGTGTGTGTGTGTGTGTGTGTGTGTGTGTGTGTGTTGAATACACCGGTTCTCGTCTGGTCACCAAAGTTAAGCAACATCGAGCCTGGTCAGTACTTAGATGGGTGACCGTTTGGGAATACCAGGTGCTGTAAACGTAAGGACCAAGAATGGTCCTCCAGGTTTGGGGGTTAGGCGCAGGTGTAACAACCCTACCCCATAAAAACAGTTTGTCACGGAAACAGTAACAAAAAGTTGCTGCCCTACACACCAGTGGGTGTAACGGATATGATGATATATATATCTATATACACAAAAGTGGAAAGGTTGAAAATTCTTTATTGGTTCAGCCGAGGACTTTTCAGCGCCCCCTCGTAGATCTATCGAAATCAACGCAAAGTCATTAAAAATATTCAACTGGAGTATAGAAGCTTCTAAAAATTTCAAGACAATAAAGAAATGACAATAAAATCCATGTCTCTTCCTCTCGTTCGTTTTATTTTTTATCTCCAGCTGTATTCTCCAAGCGGTCAATTGTGTCACTTTTTTTCTGTTTCATAGGATTTGTTATTTTTTCTTTTAAAATAGATAAATGATTCCCTATAAACTCGCATTTCGGATAGAACCTTCCCTCGACCGCTGGTTTCCTCCTCTATATGTGGCTTTTATATTTAACGCTAAGATTCCTTTCTGCAAGAATTTCATCAAAATATTTGCAATGAATGTGCATCTCGGAATAAGAAATCGAAGTGAACTGAGTTTGAATTCTAGTCAAGTTCGTTATATAATCTTACGCGCAGATACCACTGAGAAAGATATGAATCCATCTCATCAACTATGGGTTAAATAATATGACTTTATCTTGAAAAAAAGGAGTTTCTCAAAAAAATTGTAAATGTAATATTTACTCACAAAACAATTGTTCTTTCAATCCAAAATATGTTTGCTCAACAAAATGTTGATAAGCCATAAAAACCAATCAACCATGAAAAAGTTGGTTTGGCATTTCAAAGCCTCTATTATCTACGCAACCAAAGGATTCATGCAGATAGACACTTCCAACCCTGCCTCTTTTTCCAGGTGTCAGGCAAAGATGGCCAAAGACGACTGTGACACATTGAATTTATTGTAATAGAAATTACCGAGAAAACCTGTTCACTTGTTCATTGTTGTTTTTGTGCTTATAAAAGAAGAAGAAAAAATTATTATTCTTTAATTGCATTGGACAAAGTGGCTTTTTTCCGAGAAGGAATTTTAAATATTTTGTTTAATATTTTGTCAACAGGTGTCAACAATAGAATATATTATTTTTATGGTTCGACAAATCTGTCGATTATGGGGCAGCATTCTAATGAAAGAGAGTGCTGAGAAATTCTTGAAGTACTGCAAGGTTCCAAGGCCAGTAAGTACCGAATTTCTCAGTAATGTTAATATGCATCACACTTTAGTAATCCTCTGTTACATGTACCACAAGGTATAATAATCTTGTGGGACATTGCTGTAAATGAGGCAAAGCTTTTGTAGTCAATAATCTATTTTAGTTGAGAGTTAGCAAAGAAGCATTGATATTACGATCGTAGAAAAGAATAAAAGAGAATAAGAAACGATGCGCCGAGAAAAATTAAGAAAAAATGAACGGAACGAGAAATCAGAGAGCTGAGTTCGAATTCCAGTTGAATTCGTTGCATTCACTTATGCGCAAATATCCGTGGGTAAGGTATTAATCTGCCCCTCCCTCAAGCTACGGGTTAAATAGAAAGACTGGCTGAGTTATATAGCCTTGGTTGGCAACCAGTCTACCGCAGAAAGTAATGGCAAACTACTTCGGGAAAATCTAGTCAATCTTGTCTTGTTCAAGACATGATCGCCCAAGCGTGAATCACGTATGGCACTTAACTAATTGAAGGCCGTGTAGGGATAAAATTCGATTTGAACCTTAGTAAATTATAAAGTTCCACGTATCTCAGACGGTAAGAGCAGATAGGAGATGGCAATTGACATTAAATTGAAATTCTTGGAGATTGATACTTGCTTTCCTGAAAGGTACAGTCAGTTAAGTGCCATACGTGATACACGGTTTGGCGATCATGTCTCGAAAGAGACATGACTGACTGGGCAGAAGATTATCTCGCAGTAGGTTGCCATTATTTTCTGTGGTAGACTGGTTGACAGCCAAAGCTATAGAATTCAGCCTGTCTTTCTATTTAACCCGTAGCTTGAGGGAGGGGCGGATTAATACCTTTCTCAAGGGTATTTGTGTGTAAGTGAATGCAAGAAATATAACTGGAATTCGAACTCGGCTCCCCGATTTCTCGTTCCGAGCCGATATCCACTGCACCACGACGCAAATATACAGAAGGGAATTCTACAGGCGGGAAGTGCGAGAAAAGAAGCTGGAGCAGTAGAAGTTGTGATTACATTTGATTGGTTTCGCTGTAAAAGGGTGGAATCTAGTTGCTAGTCTAGTAGCTCAAGTAAATTCATATAAACCTTTGGATTCCGGATGAAATCCATCATTCAAGATGCAAAACTACCTCTATTTATAATCCATAATACAATCCTGATCAAAAATTTAATACAACTTAAAAATCTTTAAAAAGAAATTTTTTTTACAGATAGATTTTAAACTCCTCCCACTTAAGGTTACCAATACTACAATATAAAAGGTTATGGAAACAAAAAGCTACATTCCAAACATTTTATTTAAAAATTTACATTTTTATAAAATGAGGCGATTTAAACATGATCAATATTATAAGACCAGAGACAAAAATTCTACGAAATTGTACAAAAAGTGTATGAAAATATTTTACAACCAAATTTAATAATGAAGTCTACCTCCACTGCTTTTGATGACTTCAAAACTTCTGTCGGGCATGCTAGAAATAAGCGTTTCCATTAAGGTGCGGTGGATGTTGCTCCAGCTTCTGAAGATGGCTTCACAAAGTTCATTTTTTGTTGAATATTGTTTGCCATTTCGATAAACATCTCTTGTCATCCATCCACAAACATTTTCAATTGGGTTAAAGTCCGGTGAGCATGCAGGATGTCCCAAGAGATGGACCCCATTTTCTTGTAGAAAGGTCAAGGTCCGTCTTGCAGCATGGATTGCAGCATTATCCTGTTGGAATAACCATCCATCCCCACACAAACGATGGCCCTCCGTCATCAAAGATGCTTTTTGTAGCATGTTGACACAACCAGCCGCTCTCTGACGACCCTGCATCACCTGGAGCTCCATCATCCCTCTGTAAGAAAAGGCACCCCCATACCATTAGGGACCCTCCACCACTATGACGTGCGGAGAAAATTTCAAGAGGCATGTTTTTGTTATACCAATATCGTTGGAAGCCATCAGGACCATCGAGATTGAATTTTTTCTCATCAGAAAACAGGACTTTCTTCCACTTCTCAACGTCCCATCTTTGGTATACACGATCAAACTTTAAGCGGTCCAACTTGTGACGTGGAAGCAGCCGAGGAATTTGTTTACGCTTTTTATTTACCATGCCTTTTTGTTTTAAGTGTCATCTGATGGTTACGGGACTGCAATCAGCATCTGTGACTGCCTTAATTTGACTAGAAGAAAGTCCCCCGTCTTTCATAACAACCCGTCTTATTCTCCTACTCAATGCAGGAGAAATTTTTGGGGGCCAACCAGAGGATTTTACTCATTCATAATTCTCACTGTTCTTTAGAAAGTTGCAAATCACAGTTTTACTGCGATTTACCTTAGCTGCGATCGCCCGCTGTGACAAATCTTGCTTATGGAATTCTAGAATTTGAGAACGCTCAACTTTGGTAAGTTTGCTTGCTTTAGGCATGGTAACACCTTTACGCAGTGATTGCTAATCTCTAACTGAACTAAAAACATTGGAATTGCCATAGATCTAACAATTTATACCCCTGGTCTTATAATTTCGATCATGTGTAAATCGCCCCATTTTATAAAAATGTAAATTTCTAAATAAAATGTTTGGAATGTAGCTTTTTGTTTCCATAAGCTTTTAGATTGTAGTATTGGTAACCTTGAGTGGGAGGCGTTTAAAATCAATCCATTAAAAAAAATTATTTTTAAAGATTTTTAAGTGGTCTTAAATTTTTGATCAGGAGTGTACACCCGTACCAGATATACCACCTTGAGTCATAAGAATACCGGAAATAAATCTCAAATTCACTATCCAACAGTAAAGAAATAGTGCCATGCTGGATCCCAAGCCACCTAGGAATTAAAAGATCATCCCCTTTAATTCCTAGGAATTTATATTATGGACACTCTTGTCTTACGAAAAAATCTTTTTTCTGTGTATAATAATTTTTTACAAAAATTTTCATTTTTTCTTATTACAATAATTTATAAGCTTACATCATTTAAACATTTGTATTAATGTGTAGTAGTCAATTGATATTGTTATTAAACGAAGACTGCATTTAATAATCAGAAATGGACAAGCTTACAATTCAATGATCCTCAGTATTTTCAAGATATTTTTAATTTATTCTATGTGTAAACTAGCAGTATAGCCCGGCGTTTCTCGAGTGTAATGAAAGCTTTAAAAGTAACTCAGACTCTTTGGACGTTGGCACGAAAGACTAAAAAGCAATAGTTGTTTCTAGTTAAAACGAAACCGTAGACTGAAAGAAAAATGAATGGATGCAAGTCAAATTTTGATTTCCTGGTTTCAATATCAAATAAGTTTTTTTCGTCATAAACTGAATTTTGAAGGCTAAATAAGTCGTCTGAGTAAATGGTATCATGGCTGAGACTAAGAACTACAATTATACCTACTTAGAGCCAAACCCGAAGCAAAAACTAAAATAAAAGGGCTGAAAAAATACAGACATACAGGCAAATAGACACACAAACATCTTGCCTTTTATACATATATATATTATCGATTTTCTGCAATATTGTAAGAACTGCAACTTTGAAACTTCTGAATATCGTTTCTTATGTCTTTGTCTATGAGTGTATCAAATTTGATTAAAATCGGACCACTCCTTTTATAACCCGATTTTTTCGATTATCGATTTTCGATATTTATCGGGGGTACCTCGACACAAAACCTAGCTAAGAACACTCGCAGACGCTTATAGTACAACTGTGTAAATTTTTAAGAAAATCAGTTTAATATAGTTTACATTGCGACACGGAAATTTCTGTTTCGAGACAAAAATTTCTGTGTCACAATGTAAACTATATTAATTCCAAATAAAAGCAAATTTAATTATATTATGCTCTACAATGTTTGTTCTATTGAGCACTATTTTAAAAATGTAAATCCCGAGAACTCGGAATTCTAAAACTGGACATATATATATATATATATATATATATATATATATATATATATATATATATATATATATATATATGTTTCGGAGTTCGGAGTCTATAGGTAACGGACACACACACAAACACACAGACAAAGTTCCATTTATAAATAAGTTTAGACATTATGGATATCTATAAACAATATCAGAAAATACGAGCAGTAACTATAGTAAATTTCAAATTTATTGGGAATTTTCTAACATTACCGCAACAATTATCTTCGTAAATTAAACTATAAGTACCTAAGATTCAATAAAATATTACATTGCTTAGGCTATTTTCTTATTTTTTAAAAGATTATTGGGTATTTCATATATATACATACATACTGTATATATATATATATATATATATATATATATATATATATATATATATATATATAGCACCTAATGAGCCAGACGAGCCTATCTAGTTTTCACCTAAACGAATCGTCAGGGAAAGCTGCTATTTAGTTTGCTCTACTTTTGTCTTGAGCGCTTTTTGTTAGATGATTACTCGTGTTGGGGTTTTTTTCTTCGGGCTTCGTGCTGATTTCGGTCCGAACATTTTTGACTGACATTCATGCCCTAAGCTCTTTCTTTTTTTACAACCATTTTCCCTTTCATTTGATAGCTCTCGAGTAAGGTTTTCGGGACGAGTATAATTATAATCTCGTTTATATATATATATATATATATATATATATATATATATATATATATATATATATATATATATATAAGAAAAAAATTAGGCATGCACGTTATTTCACGGTAAATCGGAAGTTTAGGCCTATTTCAGGCGAACCATGATCAGCTTCTGTTTTTATTGTACAGAAGATTTTACACAAATGAAATTCACAAACACAGACCACCCACCAAAAAAAAAAAAAAAACGGAATAAAAATAAAGATTATTCCCTTAAAAGAGAAAATTTAAGAAAAAATACATCATTACATCAGTTCGGCGAATGCACACACATAGTCATACATAAGCATATACATACACAACATGTAATTAAAGACCACGCGTAAAAGCGGATGTCAACTTAAACTTAAAGATACATTACGCAAGACAGTTAGACTGCTGACACGTAGATTTGAAAAGTAAAGAAGGGGGGTTAGGTGAGAGAGAGAGAGAGAGAGAGAGAGAGAGAGAGAGAGAGAGAGAGATAGCGTTAAAGAGAAAGAGTAACTATCTTAAAGCGTAAACGAAAAGGGAAAGAAGAAGAAAGAAGAGAGGAATAAATTTAAATTAGAAAGAAAAGATGATAGGAGAAAAACAAATAAATATTATATATTAACGGTGAAAGGATAAGAAATTAGAGTCTAAAAATTTTAAGAAAATTAAAAATATTTAAGAGATAATAGTTAATCAATCTGTTGTAATCACAAATACCACCACACCATTATATAATCCAAATTATACTAATTATACATTCAACAAAACAAATATAATACAATATAAAGTTTTAAAAAATTAATTTAAAAGTAAGCCTAATTATTCTATTTAAATTTAATTGTTTAAACTTAATTACTTAGTTTAAAAATAAATCTAACATATTAATATTGGAAGGCTAAGAAATTGGAATCTAAAAAAATCTAAGAAAATTAAAAAAAAATTAAGATATAATAGTTAATCAATCCGTTTTAATCACAATTACAACCACACCACGATATAATCAAAATGATACTAATTATTCGATTAACAATACAATTATAATACAATATAACGTTAATAATGTAGGAAACTTATTCGGTCAACGGTACAATTATAATACAATATAACGTTAATAATGTAAAAAAAATATATATGTACACACACAGCTCACACACACACACATATATACATATATATACGAACGCACATATATACACATATACACCCGCAAAAACAAATATGTAAGCAATACTATAGATATATACAAACCCGTATATATATATATATAAAAAAACAGAAAAAAATATCGACACATATAACAATAGGGTACAAAAAAATAATAGATATTCCATAAGTTAGTGTGATGTGTGTAAAGTCTTCAAAGGAATGAAGAGGGGCTAAAAGTTTAGCATAATTTAAAGCGGCTCTTATGTCGACATTTAAAAACTAGTTCCCTCCGCAGGTCCATTTGATTTTTGTGTTTGATAATAGTAATTTTTCATCAAGGCATAAGTGACAGCAATCTTTGAAGTTGATGGGTGTGTTAGATTTTTTAACGATATTCCATTTAATCATAGGGGTTAAGTTCTTGTCTTTCAATGACCATAGATATTTGGATAGAGATGTCTGGTCTCTTAATTCAGGATTGGAAAAGGAGTGTGTCTGATTGTATAACCGTTGCTTCCAAGCAGCTGCTGAAATACCAATGTAGTATTTCTTCAAGTTTGTATTTTTTTTTGTGTATACCATAGCTTGATATACCACCCCTTCTGTCATACATTCTCCACCCATAGGACACTCATTTTTTATTTTACAGTTGCATTTAGGTGTATGACTGTCATGTCCAGCTGCATCCCTTATGTCTTGTGCATATACATATATATAAAAGAAGGCGTTCACGTTGTATTCGTCAAGTAATTTTTACAGTTATGTACCTTTTAAATTCCCCAAACAGGCTGTCAAAATTCAATAGAAAAAAATAAACATTTTAAACTAAAAATAAGTTACATTTGTTTTAATTCAGATTAGTTAAACTTTGAATCAGCTAATTTTCCTCAAATAAAATTTCAGAAATGTATATTTTATTTTTGAAAGATTTTTCAGTAAAAAGAATTATTTTGCGTTGACAGATTTTTTTATATGGATTATTTTTTAGATTTTGTTGACAATCGCAAAAATGATTCTAATCAATTTAAATTCTGTTTGAAATACAACAAATTATTTTGCTTATTGGAAATATTAAATTTAATCTATTAGGTTGGAATTAAAATCAAAATAGCTAAAATAAATATTATTTTTATTTTTTTAAAATGCATTCCAAATCTTAGGTAACATTTTTTTGTAAGGTATCTAATTTTATTTCTGATCTGGGCGAATTTACTGATGGCCATAGACTGACGTTATGAAAAGTGGCAATGAAAAGTAGCGAATATTTAAAATGAAAAAAATAAGAATTCAAAATAAATAATGCTAATCCCACTTGATATCATAATTTCACGTGCTTTTTTGCCAATTCCGACAATCTGTCGCGTTCACTTTACATAAATGTCCTTGGAAAAGGTCATGAATAAGTCGTTTTTCCCCTCAGTTATGTATTAAATAGTAAATTAGTCTGAGGTTTCTAGTCCTGCGTGGCAACCATTCTAAGAAGGGAAGCTCCGATTTCCAAACTGTGGGAAAGACAACAGGAAACCACTCCACTCTTCTCTTCCCCATGAACACATGGCAATTCAAAGATAATAAAAGGGAATCTGTGGAGAACCATGATCGCCTACGAATTGAAAAGACTTGGCATTATTTGAAAATCAAACCTAACATCACAATTTCACGTGTATTTTGATACTTTTATCTTGGTTCATTTTGTGAGATTACCCAGTAAGACTCGAACCCCAACAAAGTAGAAATGGTTTGCTAAAGTAGCATGTCTACCAAACGGTAACAATTTAGTGTAGTGTTGCCGCAATCTCTACTCCAATAAATCGGTATTTTATATTATAAAACAAACACACAAATCCCAACCTGTTCTTTCATAATATTAATCAAATGTGATTATGAATTTGTGTAAGGTTATTGCTACACAAACACAATAGATACAAATCTACAACTTGTAAATTAAAATTCTACGTGTACTTAATATTCCGTTGTAATGAAGGTTTGCTTTAAAAATGACAATTTTAGATTAATTTTTGCCAATTGTGACTACAGTATTTATTCGCCTTCCCACTTAAGACAAAATGTGGCACAAGGCCTTTTTAATGTGGGTAATCCGGGCCATATAGTCCGGGCAAAGATTCCTGTCTATGCCATATTAAAATGCCAATTGTGACTACAATCGCACACTGTAAAATAAATTGTGAACCATTGTTTCCAGTGTTTTCAAATATATAAAAATACCAAAATATATATGTAAAAAAGGTATGAATAAAAGAAAAAAATCAGACAAAAATGCAAATGAATTAAAATATTCAGAAAACCCTTACTACCCTCTCTTTAAAAAATATTTATCAAATTCTTTGAACCTGTCTAACAAGAAAGACTGTAAGCGTGGAGCAGTGTATAACGCGTTAACTTACATGTAACGGTGAGTAGTATTAGGCAAAGTAAGTTATTGGTCGCTTGTGATGTCTCGAAGTAACAGCTTATATCTTGTTTTTTGCAAGGCCGGCGGGGTTAATGTTGAACAGAAAAAAATGACTTGTAATTTTGGTCCCTTTCGTATTTAGACGAGAGAACAACACATGAAAAACGGGTTGACTGCTGACTAGAAGCAAAAGCAGACGACATTTTATTTCGTTGACACTCCTCAGTTTGACCTGCATGAATGAGAGTGTGTCAAGTGCACAGTGAAAGCAGATGTGGGTAGGTGCTTGCAAATAGCGGAAATATTTGGCAGGTAAAACAAAACAAAAAACAAAACAAGAAAGTAACAACAGAAAAAGAGGGCGGTAAAGGGAAGGGAAAAGAACAGTTAACGAGATGGATGAAAGAAATCGTAAATTAAGAAAAAGTAACGGGAAAATATTGTAGGATATGTTTTAAGTTATTCAGAAAATAAATCAGGATAAATCTCGTACAAATATATTTAACGTTAAATTTTATTTGTTTGGGTTAAGAATATAATCATCTTTATTGAACTAATTCTTTTGTTGAACGAATCTGGATATCTGAATAATACAATTGCGAAAAGTGCTGAATCAATCTCTTCTCTTGTGGTAAAATTAGATTTTACATTTAAGAAAACGTTCCAGTTCGAGTTGAAAGGGAAAATTTAAGGTGCTAAGTTAGTTGACTGAAATCAGTGGTTCTCAACCGGGGCCCATGTAACATTACTGGAGTTCCAAGGTAATATTTTTGTGGTTCTCAGAGTTTTAACAACTCTTCCGAAGTGAAATTGCCAAGAAATAAAATTTCTACAGTACTATGCCATATTATAATGCTAAAAACAACTTTAAAACTAGCAGAAAACGAGATCACGTGATGTAAATTAGTGTCCCTTTTACTCATTTACGGATATTTTGATTGTAAACGTTGAAAAACTGAAAAGCATATACAAAAGAAGGATCATATAACTTTAAAATTAATAGTTTTATATTACTGGGCATAATGAGGATAAAATTTAAAACCGAAAAGAACCGGTAACTTACTGTAAAATAGATGTGAGAAATTAATTGGTCAGTGATGGGAAAGGGGAATGAACTGCGAGAGACTGATCACAGCAAGGCCCAGTAAACACTCTCGCTGTTTACACAGCGAGGGTCTGCAAGACCTGATGTAAACAGACTCCAGCACTTTCAAATGAAAAAGTAAATATGAATTGGCCAATATATTTATTGCATACAAAATATACAATTATGGCACAAGGCCGAAAAGGGGATGGAAAAGAAAACTGGTCATCACTTTCTATCTTAGTCTTAGTTAATCCGATTCACGACCCAAACACTCATTACAATTTTGTCTATATACCACAAGAACCGGTCCATCATCTTCTAATCCACAGATACCATAATACAACAGGGAACGTAAACGCAAACACCCGTGACTTAAAATTTTTTACTTGCAAAAACAGACTAAAAATATATGATATGAAAATGAGTGGGGAAGGAGATGAACTCCTCCACCCGACAAAAAAATAAAACAAAATATTCAAAAGGAAACAGTTGTTAGTAAGATCCGTCGATTCCACAAAATAAGGGTAACTGTTGCATTCTCCCAATTGGCAGAATCAAGAAGTACGCTCAGTAAGGGAAATGGAAAAAAATATAATGGAAAAGGAAAATCGAAATTCTAACCATCTCGAGATAAGGCCAAAAAAATGGGGAGATTGGGATTCTAGACATGGATCATAAAAAAGGAATGTTGGGTGCAGGCAGGGAACAACACTTCCTCACATTAACTAGAAAAACAAAAAGTGTCTAACTTAATCAGTGGAGGGTTCGCAGGAAACCACTCCGTTGTGTCAAAGGAAACTTAAAACAAAATTGAGGCTGGTCCCATTCACGCACACCTTTTGCTGAAATCTGTCGATATCAAACGCTTTCTATCAGATCTGTTCTTCCTACTAAGCTGATATGATTGAATACTGCTGCCATATCTGGTCGGGTGCCCGTGCTATTCCCCTCAGGCTTCTCGATAAGATTCAGAGGAGGGTCTGTAATGTGATAGATACCGACTTGGCAGACCGCCTGCAGTCTCTCTCCCACGTCGCGACGTGGCTTCCCTGTGTCTCTTCTATAAATACTTTCACGGCTTCTGCTCCGATGAACTTAGATCACTGGTGCCCCCTAGATACGAATTTGCACGAGATACTAGATTAGCAACTAGATCCCACCCTTTTACAGTGAAACCGATAAAATGCAGCCGTAACTTCTACTCGAACAGTTTCGTTCCTTGCACTTCCCGACCGTGGAATTCTCTTCCAAACGATTGCTTCCCCGACGGCTACAATCTCCAGGAGTTCAAATGTAAGGTCAATAGACACCTCCTAACACACTAACCTGCTCCCATTCTATCAAGCACTCTTCCCATCTGCCCAACTCTTATCCTCGCTATCCTTACTCATCTGTCACCTTCCTCCTGACATTCCCTATGTCTAACCACTCCTTCTCTTTACTTTCCCCTATGAAGCCCCATGCGCAATAGTGGCAGTGAAATGCCTTGCTTGGGGTGAGATGATTAAAAAAAAATGCTTAAAGAATCTGGTCAGCCTACCATGTCCTGGATGAGAATAGCGTTCATATCGCAAGATGAGAAACTTCATTCGTTTCACTCCAGTATACGGGCGCGACACAATGTCACACATGTATGCGAGATCATTGGGCACGAGCCGTCAATTTGCCAAAACAAATCCCAGAAGAGGCGCACCTGAGGACAATGATAGACGGTGTGCGAAGCCGTCTCTTTTAAGCCAAGATCACACCGATGGCAATCAGGCATATCCACCCAGATCCGTCTAAACATCCTGTCATTAAAAGATAGCTCATACCGAGTCAATCACCAGGTAAGCGAAAACTTAAGGTTACCGTAGCGCCCAAAGCCAAAAAGTGTGCGACTCGGTCGTTATAAGCTGAGCCATCCAAGGATAGGATCCTTCGACGCTACCCCGCTTCACTAGATCACAATATAATAGTCTCCGAAGCCGATAAAAATTCTGATTAACTCCGGAGCTTACGTCGGCGCTCAGCCCAAGAAATGGATGGAGTGATGATGATGCTAAGGAAGGCGTCCCTAACACTCTTCTCCAAAATCGGATCCTCTGTCAACGCACGACGTAGGAAAGCCAAACTTGTGGAATGCCGGTGACTCACCACTTGACACATGACACGCTCGATTGCCTTCTTACGGTCTTTACAAAGATGGAGTACAGACAACCGATAAAGGATGAGAGGAAAGACGCATGTGGCACACACCTCAGTCCTACCCTTTACGGATAACCACCACCGAAGCCAAGCCTGGACCACCGCTCTGACCTTCGCTTCTATCTCCGACCATTTCTTCAGCTGGAAATCCGGCCCGAACCACGCTCCAAGAATGCGGATGGAACTGTCAGTCCAACTGAAGAGCCCCAGAAGCGCGACACCTTCCAGGCGCCTAACCGCAAGCCGGAAGAGTTGTTGCGGTTAATTTTTGCCCCCGTCACCTTTTCGTACCGATCAAGCGCCTTCTGCACCACCACCATGAGGCTGCCGCACGACACAAAAATGAATATGTCATCGGCGTACGCAGAAACCATGGCTCGAACACTACCAAGGACAACGATTCGACGGGACGGGACTTCACGCTCTGTCCCTCAGCCGGCGAAGGAGAGGCTCCAACGCCAAAGCGTAAAATAGGAGTGACAGTGGGCAACCCTGACGAACCGACTGAGACAACGCAAATGCGCCCGGCCGCTCTCCGTTCACCTATACCACAGCACTGGGAAAGTGATACAGTAGGCTGATCCACTTGCAGAAATCGGGTTTAAATCCAGCAGCTTGCAGGACAACTGCTAGATATTGATGGTCGACCCTATCAAATGCCTTGAACTGATCCAAATTGATCAGTGCGGTTTGCTCGTCGTCTTTTATACCCTCTATGATAGTGCGAATCAAGTGCAGGTTGCTCTGAATTGTTCGCCTCCTCACAGCACAGGTTTGCTAGGATCTCAACAACTGACTGCAAACGCTCTGTCAGGATCTTGAACAAAATCTTTAACTCTAAGTTATGGGCCTGTAATCATCTAAATCCCTCCTAACACTTTTGCACTTTTTCAACAGCGTGATCACACTTCTGCCGGAACAAGTTGTTAAACACTACCGTCAAAAGATGTGCGGTAGCCTCAAGTACTATTCATAGGGTAAACCATTAAACCATCCTGGAGACTTGCCACTGCTGACCCTCTTCAATGCCAAATGAACTCACCCTTGCAGATAGCCGCTTCAGTTGGCGTAAGCCGAGGAAAGTTAGCCAAATAGTTGCGAAACGCGTCATTACGAAAACCAGGCTCCTTGATAAAAAAACGGATCTCGAAATACTGCCGAAACGCATCGCACTTATCCTTGATATCTTCTGAAGTATCAACCTCCAGAATGCATTGATCGCCACCTCGACGCATCTCTTCCTTGAGCAATTCAGCGCCCATATTCACGGATTCATCAGACATCTTGTTTAACCTATGTTTAATTATCTAACTGTGAACATGAAAGGGCGACTAGCGGCGGCTCTGGAAAAAAGAGAGTTCGTTTGTGTCTGGCGTGTAGAGCAGTAATCTGTTCCAAAGAAAGAAAATAATAATAATACTCACCGCGGTCTTAATAATCCACCTTCAGCTCATTCTAAAGGAAAAAAGAGAGGAGGCCCTCGAGTGGCGTCAATTTCTTGGCGAGAAGCTGACGCAGAGAGACGCAGTGAAAAGGTGGAAGGAGGAAAGTGGAGTAGGAAGAGGAAGAGGCGTAGCAAGAAGCCAGCTGGGAGAGCGTTGAATTGAAATCCAACGGTCTGCGGTTCGATCCCTGGTTCTGCACTCACTAGAAGAAAGTGTGCAACAAGCTATTTCGGCGTAATGGGGGACAGGTTCGACCTGAAATTGATTCCAGAGTTCAGTGGCTCGACCCCAGTACTTGACTGGGTGGAAAAAGTGGAACTGCATTGTCTCTTGTCTGGTGTCAAAAACATTGAACATGTGATTCCTCTGCGTTTGTCCGGTGGGGCTTTCGCTGTGTATCAACAGCTCAGTGCTGAGGAAAAACAGAATTATGAGAGGATCAAGGCAGCCCTATACAAAGCGTTTGCTATCGACCCCGCCACTGCCTGGGAGCAATTTGAGGCAAGACAATTACATCCTGGCGAAACTGTGGACGTATATTTGGCCGAGCTGACGAAGTTGACGGTGTTGTTCGGTGGGCTGCCCGAGCGGGCCTTGGCATATAAATTTCTGGCGGGGCTCCCAACCGGAGCAAAACAGCTCCTGCGGGCGAGCTCAAACATAACCTCGTTGCCCCTTAATGACCTGGTGGACCGAGCCAGAACCGTGATGAAGGATAATTCCGAGCTGAGAGATCCGATAATCGCCGCTGCACAATCCACACCGAGTGATGATAAACCGTCTCAGGGCCTTAGCCCGCGTGGTGGGGTCGTGTGTTATAGGTGCGATGGCCAGGGCCACATTGCAAGGAACTGCAGACGGCGACCGACAGCTGTTCGCTGCTACCGGTGTAATGAAACCGGACATATGGCCCGGGATTGTGCGGGAAACGGGGCCGGGGACAAGGTGCCGGCGTCGACCTTTCCCCAAAGCAGAAATTAGAGGCGCTTCCGATCATTCAGGTCTATGTCAACGAGACATTGTGCTCAGCACTCCTCGACTCCGGGTGCTCCCGCACCATAGTGTTCGTAGACCTCTGCCACACTTGGAAGGAGAAGGGTGTCAGGGTAACCACCATCAGTGGAGAATCGCGGACATGTTGCGGGGTGGGTGCGATAAACATCCGTACAAGAACAGGAAACTCGGCCAACGTCGAGGCGCTAGTAGCGCTCAAAAAACCACTGAACTTTGACCTGCTTCTAGGCTATGATGCCATCAGAGCCCTAGGTGGTGTTCACATAACGCAGACGGGGGAAGTGCAGTTTCAAGAGAGGACCCCAGTGTGCGCAGCGCTGAGGATCGACCAGCCAGACTTTAGTGTCGAATTTGACCAGCACCAGAAGGCTTGGACCGCCTCATGGAAGTGGTCGGGAAATCAGGAGCCAGCAAAATTGCGGAACGAAGTAGCCGAGTACCATGTGCCCGACCAAATAAGGCCTGCATACGAAGAGGAGCTTCGTGAATGGATCAAGGATGGCTGGTTAATTCCTTACCCCTATGAGAAACTTGGACCTCCCAAAGGTTTGATCCCGCTGATGGCGGTTACTCAGCACAACAAAGCAAAAGTGAGGCCAGTGATGGACTACCGCGAACTAAATGCGCATGTTGATGCATTTACGGCAGATGCTGATGTTTGCGCCAGCAAGCTACGAGAATGGCGCCAGCAGGGTTCCAATGTGTCCCTGCTGGATCTAAGAAAAGCGTATCTGCAGGTCCGGGTCAGCGAAACGATGTGGCCGTTTCAGACGGTGGTGTTTGCCGGCAGAAGGTACTGCCTTACCAGACTGGGCTTCGGGCTGAACGTGGCACCCCAAATAATGAAGACCATAGTCAACGCTGTGTTGTCACAGCAAGAAACAATGAAAGAGGGGACATCGACGTACCTTGATGACATATACGTGAACGAAGACGTTGTATCATCATCACGCGTAAGGACCAAACTGGCCGAGTTTGGCCTGATTTGCAAGGACCCGGAACATTTGGAGGATGGCGCCCGTGTCTTGGGCCTGAAAGTTCAAAAGGAGCGGGGGACCTTGAAGTGGGGGCGCGGAACTGCAGTTCCTGAAGTACCCGAAGTCTTCACGAGACGAGTGGTCTTCTCCCTGTGTGGAAAACTTGTGGGGCACCTACCAGTGTGTGGATGGACTCGTGTAGCAACAGGCACCATAAAAAGGAGGGCAAGCGCAGTCACCAAAGACTGGGATGATGAAACGACGGACGATCTGTTGGTTCGTATGGTGAAGGAGACCATCGCAAGGGTAAAGCAGGATGACCCCGCAAAGGGAGACTGGTGTGTGCAGGGAGACGAATTGAGCGTGTGGGTGGATGCGAGCTCTGTGGCGATTGGTGTGCTGCTTGAGGAGAACGGAGCTGCGATTGAGGACGCCTGCTGGCTGCGACCGACGAATGACGCTGCTCACATCAACCTGGCAGAGCTCGATGCGGTGACGAAAGGCATTAACCTGGCACTCCAGTGGAAAGTCAAGAAATTACACATACACACAGATTCGCTGTGCGTGTACCACTGGATATCAAACACACTGACAGGTAAGGCCAGGGTGCGCACCAAGGCGGCCAGCGAGATGCTGATCAGACGGAGGTTGGAGACCATAAGAAAGCTAGTAACAGAGTACAATCTGTCTGTGGATGTGGTACTTGTCACCTCAAACTGCAACCTCGCTGATAGGCTCACTCGGGTGCCTCAGAGATGGATTGATGCCGTGAAGAAAGAAGCTGGGCCAGTACCGTTACTATGTGCTGCCTCTGTGGAGGCGGCAGACAAAATCAGGGAAATACACCACATCAGTGGGCACCCCGGAGTGAGACGGACATGCTATTTTGTACAATTGACCAATCCATCAGTGTCAAAAAGTGCAGTGAGAGCGGTGGTCAAGGAATGCCAAACATGCCAGTCAATCGACCCCGCCCCAGCGAGATGGCGGAGGGGTCGGCTGGGAACAGACATGACTTGGAGCCGACTGGGTATGGACATAACCCATTATGGCAGCCAGCACTTCCTCACACTGATAGATTGCGGACCGACGAGGTTTGCGATCTGGCGCCCGTTGGCACGCCAGGACTCCTCCAGTGTCATCCGTGAATTGGAATCCATATTTTACGAAAGGGGGCCGCCTGAAGAGATCCTCACGGACAACGATACTGCCTTCTGCAGCGTAGAATTTAGGCGTTTTGTAGACGAGTGGGGGATCAGGCTCAGACACCGATGTGCATATGTGCCGAGTGGCAACGGCATAGCAGAGCGGTGCCACCGAAGCGTGAAGAGGACCGCGGCCAGGAAGGCGTGCACTATTGCAGAAGCGGTCTATAGATATAATGCAACACCGAGGGATGCTGTGACTGCTGTGAGCGCACCCGCCAATGCGATCCATCGCTACCGAGTGCGCATCAAGGGCATTGACGCGCGTCTGCCTGATCGGCGGGGAACAAGAGGGCCGTATGAATTAGGGGACACCGTCTGGGTGAAGCCTCCCAATAGCCGGTGCACCACCAGTTTTCGAAGGGGACGAATCACCGGCATCGTCAGTGAGCAGGCCGTGCTGGTTGATGGTACTCCACGCCATGTGAGGGACATTCGGCCCGCCCTGAATACGAATTCGTTGACAAGTAGCGGCAGTGGTGAATCATCCAATGACGAACTGTGGATTCGACCTACGCCCCGCGAGTCTGATGGTCCGACTGCGAACCCCGACGCTGTTGCCGATAATTCCGATGCCACTTCTGAGAGCTCAGATGAAGAAATCCAGACAATCCCCCTTCGTAGGAGTGCCCGCAACAAGCGGCCACGTCCGCCTTGCCACATGTGTGGTCTTGAGACCAGGGGGGAGTGTGAACATGAAAGGGCGACTAGCGGCGGCTCTGGAAAAAAGAGAGTTCGTTTGTGTCTGGCGTGTAGAGCAGTAATCTGTTCCAAAGAAAGAAAATAATAATAATACTCACCGCGGTCTTAATAATCCACCTTCAGCTCATTCTAAAGGAAAAAAGAGAGGAGGCCCTCGAGTGGCGTCAATTTCTTGGCGAGAAGCTGACGCAGAGAGACGCAGTGAAAAGGTGGAAGGAGGAAAGTGGAGTAGGAAGAGGAAGAGGCGTAGCAAGAAGCCAGCTGGGAGAGCGTTGAATTGAAATCCAACGGTCTGCGGTTCGATCCCTGGTTCTGCACTCACTAGAAGAAAGTGTGCAACACTAACCGTAGTAGCGCTTGCTAGCCTTACATTCTAGGGCCTGCCTAGCTAACGCTGGGAGAGAGAGGTCGCAGCTTTTGGTCCCCACCTCACTACTCGTTGCCATTCATTGATACCACCGGAGTCGTGGCGGGGCTTGTCTTATTCCTTAGAAGTTGTTTCTTGCAGTGATGCTTCCTGTGGTGTCGGCTCCGGATTATTTTTCGCTTTTTAAGACAAAAAGCGTCCTAACGTGTATATAAACCCGAAAAAGTAGACTTTCTATACACTGATGTACAAAATGTTGTTGGTATACGATGCCTTAATACATCAAAGAAAGCAAGTTTGGAATTAACCTCTTTCTCAATAGTAAACCTCAAAAAAGGATGGAAATTATTAAGGGAAGAGAGAAATTTATTAGCTTCAGCTTCATTAAATAAGCAAAATGTATTATCCACATAGCGACTATACAAGGAGGGACAAAATTAACCATTAAATAATTTCTCCTCATTGTAAGAATCTTATAGAACAACCAGCCAGTAATCAACTAGAATAGAAGTTGAGTCTAACTGACAAAAAACCCACCAGGGCAAATTGTTAGGTGGTTTAAATAACAACCTGGGAGATTCCATTCTGTTACAGGCAAGTCTATTCTGTAAGCAGTGATTGGCTGATAATTTCAGCGTGTACACTGAGCTCCATAAATATTGAGCACAATATCCACCATTTGTCTTTGGGCCACATAGGGACATGTATTCAGTTACAACCCTGTTTATTTTTGTCTGCCAAATGGACGCTAGTTGGACACACCAGGAAGGTGAGTCTCACACTCTTGAATGTTCACATTCCTACAAGGAGACAAAAGAAGACCGCCATGTTGAAAGGTAAGTTATTTGACTTCTACACTCATAAAACAGTAAAAACATTAGCCAACGCAGAAGCCAAGGGGGAGCCCTTGGTTACACGTTGTTGTCGAAAGTAATTCGACAGATGAAGTGGGATACTTCATTAATTCCATAAAAATTACTTCAGGAACATCAGGAGGAGACAAAGAACTGCGATAAAGAAAATTGCTACAAATATTGTTTCCATGAGGGGAACACAAGTAAATGAGGAGCATACATCATATGAACACAAATTTGACAGAAAAGCAGCCTTTAATAAGCTCAACAAAGGCAAATGAATACTTTATGTTAAATGAGCTGTAGTGCTGCAGAACAGGTTGTAGTGTAGTTATAGGGAACTGGTTAATGTTAATTCGGCCTTGTGTCAGATTTAACCAAACTCCCTACAGCTTACAAGTTTTATGCAAAATTATCATCAGAAGGTTGGTTGTCGGCAGGTTGAAATATGTGGAATAGTGTAAGAATAAAGTATACATTTTGCATTTTAAAATATAAATTCATTAAATGGAAAGAATAACAGAAGTTGTAGAAGTTAATGTGCAATTAGAAACATTATTAAGAAGTTAAGGGTAAACTTCATGTTCAATGAGAAAGTTATGGGTATCAAGATTTGTAGAAAATGTTCATTGTAATTGTTGAAAGAGTATATGCATCTGTACGTATGTATTTATTCAGTAAGAATGTCTTTGGATGGAGAAGAAGAAGTAGAATGAATCAGTATATGAGAAAGAAGGAGAAAGCGAACAAGGTGCGACCTGACCTTATCTCCGGATCGATTTGAAGTTGAAGTTACATTTTAGTTTTGTCTTTCTCGCTGCTTCTATCTGAGTCTCTCTGACTGACTGACGCTGATGAAGCCCTTTTATTGTAATCTAGATTTTTCGCGCCTACTCGAAGTCCTTTTCGGTCTTGCAAGTCGCTCCGATTGGTCGAAAATCAATTTAACACCTACTTGCAAAATCTGGTTTGGACTTTTTCTTTAAGCACATGGTCAATCCTTTTTCTATTTGAGAAAAACCAGGATTTCACTCGTCATTGTGAATTTTTGTAAAAGTGAAGAAGGTTGATTTTAATTCTTAATTTCCTATTTACTACAGTAGCAATTTAGTAATCTAATTTGGCCACCTTGACTTAGAAGTAGCAACAGGAGTACTAGAAAACAAGTGAGTATAATTATTTAGTTTTACTCTAAGAGCATCCGAAGAAAGAGGGAAAATTTTTGCAAGTTGTGAAAACAACACCTCAAACTCGGAAAAAATATTTTCTTTATCTGACATGGTAGAGGGAACACAAAGATCTAAGCCATGAGCAAGAACATTAGATTCTAACTCAGACAATTGATAGGAGGAGTAATTGAAAATAATCTCTTACGTATTCGGTTCCATCATGAAACCATATCTCTTGTGTCTTAAGAACGTCAGTTTATTATATAACTTAGTTGCTAATTTCTGAAAACCCCTCTCATGAACACATCGTATGTAACACATTCACTTTTCCATTTAAAAGTGCTGGAGTTTGTTTACATCGGGTATTACAAACCTTCGTTGTGTAAACAGCGAGAGTGTTTGCTGTGCCTTTCTCACGCCTTTTATATTTTACAGTAAGTTCTCCCAATTAAAACCTTTGACGAGCGGGAGGGAAACCGATTGTTTTCTGTTTTAAATTTTATCCTCATTATATTTAATAAGATAAAAACAAACCCTCCGAAAATCCCCTACACCTTAATTGTTTGGATTTGGTAAAAATATTGATTCCTAACAAGAAAAAATATTTCACTGCTTGACTAGATGCTAACATGATAACTAAGAGCCGTTGTGTTTCGGTACTATTTTTTTTATTATAAACCCAAAAAAAACTACACACATATATATATATTTAAAAAAAGGAAATTTATATAAAGATTATACTTTTTTATATAAATTGATTTATTATATTAATACTAATTTTAAATATTAATAAAATAAAATATTATGGTAATAGACTCGACATTGTGAAAAGGGGTGATCTTCGACTATCACTGACATCGATGGAGCCGAATTTATATAAAAAAAAAAACTTGCAGAGCAGCATCAACCACAGGGATCTCAGTGAATAAATTTACACTTTTTTAAAAATTAATAATTACTCACGTATTTTAAAATGATTTATTATTAGTTATTTTACTATTTCACATAGAAGTTCCACAGAATTTAGCTGATGTTATTAAACGAGTTTATTTTCATTAGTTTTACTTTAAAATACATTTACTTTTTCTATTATACAATTTCAAAACTTATTAGTAAAAAAATGAAAATAAATAAATAAAATATGCCTTTTTCAGCGAAAGATTATGGAGTCTATCAAAAAAAAAAAAAAAAAAAATAAGAGGAAGCGGTCCATGGCTAAAAAGGATGCGAAGTGCTAAATTAAATATATTTAACAAGTTGTTTTACTGAGTTTGGACTTTCATTGTCATTTAGAAGAATGTCACCTTTTCTGTTGACCAAATCAGGATATTTTCTGGTCAGGAAACTTTTCTAGTTTTTAACTAATTACCTGTTGTAATTACCTGGCTTTATATAAATTACCTGGCTTTATATACGGAAGCGACAAAAGCAACCGACTCCTCATCAAGACCTTATGGAGATTAGCATTTGCTTGAGACCTTCACAATGGTTTTTTGTTTTGAAATTAATTTTTTACAAAATAAGATTTCATTGTAGTTTTATTTTCATTGCCACTAATGGTGATTATTTGTATAAATTTAAAGCTTTTTACGTTTGAAAAAAAGTTTTAGTCTGTTGCCAAAAAAGGATAAAGAATAAAAATGCGATAAGGAAAAGAGTGGAAAAGGGAGGAAAGGAAGTTAAGGAGAGAAGAAAAGAGAGAAAAAGTGAGGAAGAGAAGAAAAAATAATCAGAAATTAAACGTCATGAGAAAAAAGATTAAAGTGAAAATTTCAAAAATACATCTATATATATAAAAGGCAAGATGTTTGTGTGTGTATCTGTCTGTATGTTCTTTATACAAATCCACAATCTTTATCCGATTCTCACCAAACTTCACACAAATATTCTTTAGGCTTCGGAACAGGCTACTGATTTTTCCGATTTTCTCCCGATATCGGAAATCGATACCCCGATATCCGATTGGGTCTGATCAAGATCAGGATTCCAGCCCTTTTATCGTGGTTCTAGCTGCAGAATTTGCTCTAACTTGGTAAAATTATAGTTTTTAGTCTCAAACGATATCATAAATCGAATCTGATCAAAAACCGATATTAATCCCTCAACATGGCTCATTTTCTCCAATTTTACACCTGACGGGTACGATAAATTTTCATGGACTTACTTAGATTAGTTTATCCTTGGATGACTTATTTGACTCCGATATTGGAAATAGATACCCTGATATCTTATCAGGTTTGATCAAAATAAGATTTTCAGCCCTTTTATTTTGGTTTTTGCTTCGAATTTTGCTCTAATTAGATGTAATTGTAGTCCTTAGTCTCAGCCATGATGCCATTTACTCAGAGGACTTATTTAGCCTTCAAAATTCAGTTTGCGACGGAAAACTTATTTGACATCGATACCGGAAATCAAAATTTGATTTACATCCATTCATTTTTCTTTCAATCTACGGTTTCGCTTTGACTGGAAACATTTATTTCTTTTTAGTTTATTTAACTTAAATTCCACCTTAACTTATAAGGTTTTCGATGTCAACGTTTGTCACGCGTTAATTTTACAGATTGTAATTCTCACAAACGGTGAGAAATGAGATGGATGTACGTGTTTGTTCATAAGCAGTTGCTTCCAATTGGGAACACAGGAAGACTATGCTACACACACACACACACACACACACACACACACACACACACACACACATCAGGTGCAATGTCGAGCCTCTTTCTGACTTACATCTTCAATTGAGTTCATGTGGAAAATCCCAGTTTACTCAAGTAGTTGTAAAATGCATTAGTAATAAAATAGCCTTTTTATTCAGTGGTGACAATTCCCTATTGTTCGTAACCCAAAACAAGAAACAGCAACTCAGTGAGAAAGGACTTATATAGATATACACTAGCATCAAAACCCGGCGTTGCCCGTGCAACTCAGAACATTTTAGTAGTAGAATATTTTAAAATATAGACATTTAATTTTAGAGGAAAAAGTTACACACGAATTACAGACAGTAATTTCCTGCATGAAAAAAAAAAGCTTTATTTTTTTAAATTTTATTTTCTGAAGTATGAAATATTAAATTTGAAAAAAAAGAAGACTTAAATAATTAAATTAACCATTGGCACTTTTTTTTTACATATTTTGTTTTTGTTTGAAAAAACACTTTTTTTTAATAAAAAAATATTTTAAACGCGTTTGACAAGTGTGATTTGATTTCTGTGGCGTAATTTAGCAACCATCATAGACCTTAGATGTTTTACGGAGCAATTGTAAACAATCGTGTCCATTGGCCAAAAATTGCGAAAGGGAAAATTGCTGAACTTAAACTCAAAACGTATGTGTCGACCTGGCTTCCCTGCAGATATGTGTCCCTGGAAAGTTTGAATGGCATAGCTTAAAAAATGTAGGCGTGCATAGGGAACAGCCACACACAGACTCACACTCACAGATTGCCTTATATATATATATATATATATATATATATATATATATATTATACGAAAAAAGTGTCAGAAGCCGTGAACATTTTGTTTAAAGTGTAGATTTATAGTTATTAATATTACTAGCCTTTTGTATTATATATTAAATGTCCATAATGGTATTTGCGATAATTTTTTTTTATGCATTCCGGAGAGATTCTAATGGTATTTCTTCTGCCAGTTGGAAATGGTTGTTTGTTAGTTGAGTCGGGGTTTTCTCTTATTTGTAGTGTTTTTCGTAGTTCCTCTCTGTGTATTTGACAAAGTGTTTCGTCAGCTATTATTGTGCAAATTCATCATGCGAAGGAGTAAGGGATGGATTTTAGACAACTTTTACGGTGGTGACTCTTGAAATGAAGATATTGTTGAGTGCCACTGGGTTTATGGTAAATGTCTGTGATGATGTAATTGTTTTGGTTTATGAGTATGTCTAGGAATGGCAATTTATTATAGCTCTATACTAGTGTGAACTTAATTTTGGGGTGAAAGTTTTAAAGTAGATCGTGTAGTTTATGTCTCCCCCTGTTGGTCTCAAAAAGATAAAACAATCATCTAGATAACTTTTCCATGATTTAGTGAATTCTGTTTTTATGTCTTCCTCATATCTGTGTTCTATTTGGCTGTATAGGTTTTCTTCTAGATATGCTAGTGTGATTGAATATGAGGCACCGACATATGCAACAAACAACAGGTAACCCATCGCGGTACCTGTTGTCTGAATATAATTTTGGTTATTAAACTGGAATGAATTGTTATCTAAAATTAGTTCTACACTCTGTATAATAAATCTTTTGTGAAGCGAGTGGGAAGTATTCCTGGATGTTTTCCAATATAAAATGTAATGGCCTGTTTACCTAGTTCATGAGCTATGTTGCTGTACAGGCTGTTCACATCGAATATTACTATGAGCGTACCTGGGTCTACTTTTAGTGGTATGAAGCTTAGGAAATATATGCTGTCTCTGATGTAGCTTTTAATTTTTGTGGTGTATGGTTGTAATATTTTATTTATTAGGTTGCTCAGTCTACTTGATGGGCAGGCTGGCCCTGCTACAATGGGTTTGAATTTAAAATCACTAGGGTTTGGTGTGTTAATATATTCAGACTTTTTCCTGGTTAGCTGCTTTGTGTTTGATTTATGTATCTTTAAGAGACCGCAAAAATTGCTGGTTTTTATATATATATATATATATATAATGTCTAAGATTTTCTTACAGACTTTAAATAAAAACCAGTAAAAATTTACCAAGCCTATGTGAAAACAGCCTGCAAACGAACACGCATAAGAACTTTGACTTGTCCACTGACCACTATATATATATATATATATATATATATATATATATATATATATATATATATTAATTGGAGTAGATAGTCTAAACTATCGCCCGGTTCACCACACTCCACCCCCGTCTATTGAACAGGTGTAAAGGCTCATTCCTTGTTCCCTGTTTAGGATGTGCTTTCCGGCTATCTCTCTTCTAGTTTTTTCACTCTTACGTAGCTCCTGCACATCAGTGGCATTGCCGCCTTGCTCGGGGTGATATGATTAAAAAAAAAAAATATATATATATATATATATACACGCGCGCGCACACACACACATACACACTGTTTTCTGCCGTCGATATGTAAAATCACAAATCTATTCATCTGAAGAGTGTCAATTTTGGATTCGAAACACATGTAGCGACACAAATACCATTATGGACCCTTAATGTATTTTACAAAAAGAAAGTAGTATTAATAATAAATCTATACTTTAAAACGTTCAGGGCTTGTCACTCTGTTTTTCACCTATACACCTGTTTTTCACCTATACACCTGTTTTTCACCTATACCAATTTCTATCGTTGGAACAACCACTATATATATATTGTCATCCGCAGACAGATCTGTTTCGCTGTATCACAGCTCATCAGTACGGTTAGACTCCGATTGCTACATAACCCAGGCTCGAAAACCGACCGAATTGGCATCAGTCGGCGACTCTACCCCTGGGCCACGGGGCGTTATTAAACGGAAATTAACGAAACTGGTTATAAACAACCGAAAGTTTGAAATAATTTGTTTCAACATTACTTTTGATCAATACTCGTATTTAAGTAGATATTCTGTTTACAATCAAACAGTATTATTTATTTCTACCGGCCTGATTATTTTCGATAAATTTGTTACGAAAATGTGTGACCAAGTGATTTGCCGCATCTTGATCACTTGGTGGCTTCCCCTATGTGTATAAGGGTCGCAGGTTCGAATCCTGTCGAATGACACACATTTTCGTAACAAATTTATCGTAAATAATCAGGCCGGTAGAAATAAATAATACTGCTTGATTATAAACAGAATATCTAGTCAAATAGGAGTATCGATCAAAAAATCATTTATATATATATATATATATATATATATATATACACACACATAAATATTTGGTCTATTTTGTAATGAACACTCTTAAAAAAATTTTTTTAAATATCGGAATTTTATTCCATCGATACCAACTCTATACTTGGATATATATATATATATATATATATATATATATATATATATGAGCTTAACTCAGTGAAAAACTAGCGTTAATTTATGACTGGTGGGCAACATTTAGAGTTGTTTATATTCTGCACTTCGCTAAATGATTTTTTTAAAAATTTTTGTCGCGACACATTTTTGGGATCTTGCGACCCACTAAAAGGTCGGGACCTACAGTTTGAAAAATACCGCGCTGTACAGATCGTACACCCAATTTTAGGTTAAAGTTTTCGAAACTATTAATTTAAGGCAGGCTTCTCAGTGTAAACAAGGAATGGTTATTTAGTTATCTGCATCTAACATATTTTCGTTAGTATATTATTTGACGTTTGTATTCTTGTTCTTTTTAACAGGCACGACATTTTTGTCCTCAATCGAGTTTTTGATAAGAGGAGAGCGAAACCTGCCAAATCTAAAAGTTTTTTTCTCCATGTTTAATTTAATATTTTAAATATGTTTTATTTCTTTTACTAAGTGTTCATTCAATGCAAGGCGCGGTAGTCACTTAAGTTAGAGGATTGTTGAATGAGGTTATTGTATAAGAGGTAAGAAGTATAGATCATGAAGGCTTGTAGGAAAGATAACGATTGTCCCTAGACATGAAGAGGTCAAGAGTGTAGCGTTCGGGGAAGTATCCACCCGGGAGATTTTTTTTCACAAAAATAGTGATTCCATGGTAGAAACTGCCCAAATGGAATTTCCTTTTTGCCAATGGAATAAAAAGGAAACGTGTGACACCGTCACCCGGCTGGCTCGCTGGCTGACCCCTAAACCATCACGAACACCAATGATGATGATGACCAGAACCTGAGTCTGGGTTGATGCTGTCGAACACGGCACCAATTATGACAACGCTCTTGGGTCGTTAATCGTGATGGTCTCCTCACAGCAGCTGGTCTTCAAGGCGTCTATTACATCAGTGAACTTTCCTGCCCACGCTGTGTATTTTGATATCAGAAAAGACACGTTGAAAACCCGGTAGCCGTTTCTCTACCACCTCAAACCAGACCGGTACTGATAAAATAAAACACGGCACCAAAGAAAAATAAATAAATAAATAAATAAATAATAAGTTCGAAGACGCCTCTAGAAAAAAGTCATATATATATATAATTATCAACAGAAGCAGAGTATACAGTCGTCGAATTCAATTTTCATAACGGAGAGAAAGTTTTCGTTTAGAATAATCAGAGGTTTCAATTTTCGAAATTCCTTTTTTTTTAAAGTTTTATCAGGGGTTTTTTTTAATCGAAGCTTTACGGAAATAGCCGAAGTGGAGCGGAAGGCTGGGGAGTGGGGGGCGATGGCAGTAGTAAGTTCGTTTGGTCTCTTTCACTCGGCAGCTCTGACTTGGCTACTCGGGGTCTCGATTTTTATGCTTGTGCCAAATTCTCTTGGGAGGTGCTGGCTGGACCCTGGTTATCTAATCTTTAACCAATGAGATTTCTTCCACCTCCACATCTCGAGGTGGGAGGGTTTGGTTCAACCAATGAGGCAACAACACCTCCTCTGACGTAATTTCTCTTCATCTTCTTGATTCAACTGATTACGTCAGCAAATCTAGCTTTCAGTTTGAAAATTTTAACTCCAGTGACATTTATAATTCGTTTCCATTCCCATAGTTAAAGCTTTTAATCTTTTTAACATCATCAAAAGTTTTTGACAATCTTGTTGTGACTATCTCTATTTATTCACTTCTACCGGCCGAAAAACCAGAGCTTCTGATCGACTTTTGAATAAACAATGCAAGAATATATTTTTCCTTCCTATTCTTTTCAATTTTCCTCAAGTTTTTCTGTTTTTTAGATTTTACAAGCATACAATTATTTTATAAATATTTCTAACTCGAGCTCATATTGCGATTTACAATAAACTGCAAAATCAACAATACCACTAATAATAATTTCTTTCGCTCCGTCGTATTAAACCAAGGATTACATTTCTTTCTTTTCATGCAATTTTACAAGGCATTTACCTTTTACAAGTATCTTATGCAGGGCAACTACAGGTTTACACACGAGTGTGTGCGTGGTATGGTAGGTCTTAGCTGTGAAAACCGAAGCGGGAGAAACTAAGAAGTGTAGCTACCGTGGAAATAGCGATAGTGTAGAGAGAAAGGCTTGCGATGTTTCATCTGTGGAAAAGGGACTGTAGAGTGGAAAAAAATTCATCACCCACAATAACACTTCTGAACTTAATCAAGGATGGAAATTGAGGGTTGGGCAGCGCCTTTGACATTTTAGGCAATCGTTCTCGTTGTGAATTTGTCTAGTACCTCATTGACTTTGCGTGTTCACATCAGCAGTGGACCGAGAGGAACAAACCATACTGTTTGCCGCTCATGGGGTTGTTTCTTTTGAGGTGGTCAACCTTCTTATTGATCATAAACTCAATTTGCTAGGGCCACGAAGGTGGCTGATGAGTCGATATTAAGACGAGGATGAGCATTCATTTGCATTACGGAAAACAGAGGATACGACTGACATCTTCCGTGAATTCGAGAAGAATTTGTCCTTCAGGCAGTGATTTAAATAATTTTGCCAAGATTGGAGATAAATTCCCTAAGAACCATCACCGAGATTTTAGACGGACCGACAGCCTTCGAAAGGTTACGTGCTTTGATGATTCTGGCATTTTCCTAAACCGTGATAAAGATATTGCAAAGTGTGTGTTACGTGAGAAGGGGTGATGCAGGTCCTTGTCTAACGGAGTTAAAAGCAATGTTCATTGCAAAGAGTAACTGCTGTTTAGATTTTCATGGACTCTCTTGCAATGACTGCGGGCGGTTCCGAATGCAGCGAGGTTCTGTGATAGAGGTGCTAGTAGTAGGTACAGTAAACTAGCTGTAGCAGCAGCAAATTCTAACGTGAACCATATTTTTTATGCACGGTAAATCTTTCCATGCAAAAATATTAATCCAGAAATCGTGGAGGTTGTTCTGGATGCTCTGAAGAATGCAGACAGAGGTGCTTCTGCCATGTAATATCTGAACCTATCCCAGTCCGCTTGGGTGTCCCGAAAGATTGTCCTAAGAAATAGAACGTCGAAGGGTGTCTTCGGTTTGGCATCTAATTTAACTGATCTGTGAGTAGATTGAAGCGTCTAATGGAGGTAACACTTCAGCGGAACATTTTTCAGGTCAGGAGGTCGTAAGTGTTTTGGGATCCGTCTGCCAAAGTTTTTGCTGCTATCCTGGTATCAGGATTCCAAACCACAAATTAAAAATATAAAAGAGTTATTTTCTGTGGGAACAGTTAAAGCAAAATGTCAGCTGAAATAACATTTACAGATTCTTTGTAGAATTATACAATATCAACATTGCAGTGAAGTTAGTTTCATAAACTAATTGTTGTTAGTGCCGTGTGAAGAGACGTTCCACCTAATGTGTTTATAAGTTTGTAGACAAGAACTTAGTCGGAAGCTGCTGGTTATTCATTTCTATTGCGTGCGTGGACAAGATCTTAGTCGGTGGCTACTGGCTGTCGTCTTTTCTATTGTGTGCGGGGGTACGTGTATACACGTGTAGATCAAACTGATCTCCGAAATTGTTTTGAGCCCCGAGAAGCAGTAGGTTTCTACTTTTATATCCGTAAGTGAAATCCGAAATTTAATTTCACATAGAAGTGTGAACTGTTTGAATACAAAGTTTTCATTAGTTAGAAAGTAATTTCACACTGGCTCGCGAAAACCTTTCTCGAATTTGTGAGAGTGCTGAAGAGCGTTATTGTTACTTTCAAAACGTTCCAAAAAATTAGATCGTATGTAGACCACATTGTTCACGAGTATGTTGGTGGTAGTTGCTTTTGTAATAATTGTTTATCAAACAAACCCGAGGCGATTTTATTAGTTGAAAATTATATATAGGATTTAATTCCTATAGTTGCTCAAAAAATAAATAAACCGAGAGAGTACCTGCATTTAGTAAAATTCCTTCAGCCGTTTAGAAGTAAAAAAAAAAAAATACAATTGTAATGATTTAGAGAGGATGACGAACAGTTTTAATTGCCGGTGAATATTTTGGTCACAAGCCTCCTCGCTTCCTTCTCTGCTTGGCGAGGATTTGTGTAAACGAGACTGCATTTTTGATTTGAGTAACCTAACTTGAATAATCTTGCTATTTCTAGAAAATGAATTGAAAGTGTTCTATTTATTTAACACAACAGGGGGAAGTTATGAAAATATAATTTTCATTTTTTTTTTTAAAAAGAAAAAAGAAAAACTAAACAACGCTTAAAAAGTTTAAATCTTTCTGAAGATTTTAATCTTTGGTAGATTTTTTGCAAGAACCTGTCTTTTACGTTCGTTCTCTTTGCATGTGGGTTATTTGACATGTCCTTGATAGATATGTAGTATAAAGGAAATAATACGATTGACGTAATGCTTCTTAATATTTTGCAACACTTCCACAAGAACGGAATTTCTAGAAAAGAGTAGTTCGCTATATGCCTGTCGAAAAATTATATATATATATATATTGTTCTGGGGTAGTTAACACCCCTATATCCATGGACAATATGGATTCGTCTGTTTTATATAATGCCAGACATTTCTGCCTTCAGGCGGAGGAGTACCATTGTCCTCTACTATGACACTGTCAGCTCACTGCCTTCGGGTAGACAGCGCTCTCTGCTTCCGAGCAGAGAGCACTAATCCAGTCATGGTTCCGCCGAAGGGTAGAATCTCGACTGGGGAAAAATAGACAGATATTTTTGGCCTGGCTATATGGCCGGGAAGACCCACAATAAAAAGACCTTGTATCACATCTAGCCTTGCGTGGGAAGGTTGGTAAATACCGAGGAGTACTCTTGTTGAGATGTTCTTGAAAAGTCTAGTTCCGGTTTTGACCTACTTTGACGATTACTGCTTCTCACTTTGACTTTACTGTTTTCCCGCGAAAGACATCTTTTTGAACTATTTAGCTAAGTTTATTTTTCGTTGATTTTATTTCTGTTCACTTTTGTTTTATTTTTCTTTCTCTGTTTTTCGTTGTCCATTTGTTTATTCTTCTTTTCAGTTGCAACTCGGTTTCGGCCGCCATATTTGGTATTGTTTTCGTTTGGACAAGACAAGTTCTTCCTTTTTTATTTCTTTTTTCTTTATTTAATTTTTTCTTTATCAGTGATCAGTTACTGGCTATTTCTGAACTTTTATTTCTTGTGAATTTTTATTTCAGCCCCTCCCAGTCCATTTTTTACCGAAAGTAATCTTTTAGTTTACTTTCGTATTCTTGTTTACAACTTCGTGTTTTCTTTCCCCACCTCCGTGTTTTCCCTGCCTATTTAGTTTAATTCTTTTTCCCCATTTTATTTATTATTTAAAGTTTCTTGTACTTCGTTTTATTTTCTTTTTCAACAGTTTGTATTTAATCCGTTCTCGGCTAATTTTTTCTATATTCTTTTTGTTGTTTATTTATGCTGCCGTTTTAGGCTAATTAATTTTATTTTAAAAGTTTTTACTGTTGTCCTCCTCGTTCGTAGGTAGGATTATAGTATTTTCCCCATTAAGTCTATTTTTGTTATACATTCTTTGTATTTTAACCCCTTTTCTTTTGTAGGTGGGTTTATCTAATCTTTGTGTTTGCCTTTTAAGGTAAATTTCCCTTAAAAGTTTTAGTTATCACTTGTATATTCTTTCGAGAGTTCTTTTTTTTTTTTTTGTAGTACTTGTATTTTTAAACCCACCTCTTTCGTAGGTGGGTTACATAGTAATACAATGTAATTTTATGTATTTTTATTGATTCCTTTTTATTTTTTTCCTCCTCTTTCCTTCCCCTGCAATTGTTTAAATTATCTCCACCCCGCCTTCGTGTCATATTTTCCTCCTCCCCATCCACTGAAATTAATTCATAAAAAATAAAAAAAAGAGAGAGTTAAAAAAAGTTTCATTGATGGCCGCCGCTGATCGGCCGATGAAAAGGGACTTATTCGGGTCCTCCTCAAAGAAAGATCCTCCCGACAAATCTAAAAACGGGTTGGAAACACCTAACAAAAAACCTCCAAGAATGACCAGTTAAATCAAAGTCGTCCTCTTGTTGGAAGTCCCCGTCATCATGCATAATAAACCTCGTGGAGTTCTTGGAAAAAGCAAAAGAATATGAACATCTTTTGAAAGAAGATGGTCTCTTAAAAAACCCGCAAGAATTACAGAGGTTTTCAAAAGAGATGGTGTCGGTCTTCGTGGTGGACAAGCGGTCACGCAAAATTTGTCGCTCCACGAAGGACAGTGATCCGTACACTGACCTTCCTGGGTGTCAAACCCCAAAATATTAAGAGAGCAGGGTTCTTCATGTGGGACATTCTGCTACCCACTGCCAAAGATTGTGAGGAAATGGTTTGTCGGGACCTAATTACGAATGATTTGATTCTCCGAACTGAATACAAAGGCCGGCGAAGGACCAATGTAGCAGTCTACGAGGTCCTTTCTCAAGTTTTTGGGGAACACCTAGCTGCTTTCTTAGGGAAATATGGCCAAATTGTAAGTGCCACATCCGACAACTTGAACAGGGGATGGGGCTGCGATATCTTGCTTGATCGTTTGGCCTTTGTCTCCGCCCCAACTGTTTGGACTTTTGTGGCCGGAACATGCCGGTCATCGTGGCCGGCAGAAAACCAACCTGTTGGAAGTGTGGTAAGACTGGTCACCTTGATGCTTCCTGTCCAGAAAAAAAGGCCTCTGGACTTCCGGCCACTACCGACCCCTCGGACTGATACTGATAGTTCCGCGACGCCTGTAATGGGCCTGCCAGCGGAACAGACCGGTAGGGTTAAACCTTCAGTTAGGGCTAGCCCCACACAAACCTTGAACCCATCTTCTTCCGCAAGTGCGAGTCAAGAGAAGGAGGAAGGGAAGTGGCGTGTCATTGGTAGAGGCAGAGGGAAGAGACAAACAGTGGGACCTCAGTCCCTCGAAGCTCCCAGGGATATTGACACCTACATCCCCATTCCCTCTAACAGTTCCAAGGGCGACGACTCGGCGTCTTATGCACGTATGGCGACCGAAGTGTAAAAACTTAATGAGCCTAACTGGGAGAAGATCTTTAAAATTAAATAGCTCAACGAGGATCTTAAAAACAAATCATCTAAAAAGAAAACAATCCCAAGGTCCTCTATATCTGCCCCCTCCAGTTAAAAAACATAATGGCCCCTCCCCCAATGATTAGATCATTGACCCCTACCCCTTCCAAAATGACTACCCTAAAACAAAACAAAAATAAGTCCCCATCCAATTACACCCCTGTTTCTGGTCCTATCTCCAGTCCCGATCTCACTCCCTCACATACACTAAAACAAACACCCCGCCAAAAAAAGAAAAAAGACTTCGATGTCCTTCATTAGAGGACGGAAAAGCAAAAGAAGAAAAAAAACAAAGGTCTTATTTAACAAAGGAACAGATGTTAAATTTTAAAAAAGGTTTATGGGCAGGATGTCGAGAATCCCAGGAATTTTCCGAAAGCCAAACGAATCCTCACTGTTGTGAGTGCTGGACAAGGTTCCCGAAAAGTATAGGAAATGTTAGCGGAAGCCAACGAAAGTTTGCCGGCAGATTCTCCATTATCATACATAAGTGACGATCTGTCCAATAAATTGTCTCAGTTTTGTTCAGGGTAGTTTTAGCGGGCGATTGGAATGCCGTCCTTGACCCCCATATACATCGCATAGGGGAAAGATCGGGTACTAACAACTCTGATGTAAGACCATTTCGGGACTTTATCGACAGGTGTGATCTTGTCCATAAGTATCGAAATGAACACCCCCGGGATATAGTATGGACTTGGACTAATAGGGGCATCTCGGCTACGATGGTGCGTGCTAGCTACATCGACCGAGTCTTAGTTAAGAGAGTCGATGTAGGGCTCTTAGGTTGTCCAAGTTTTCATTCGACAGTTTACTGGGATCATAGGCTCGTCCGGGTTCGTGTAAACTTAGATAAGCCAAGGTGTCAATTGGCTGGTTATTGGAAATTGAACTGTTCATTGTTTGAAGAGCAAGATTTCCAGGACCAGTTGAAACTAATGATAAAGCGGGAATTGACGGGGGTTGTGGTTGGGAATAAGTGGTGGGGATCTTTAAAATCCAAGATTAGGTCGTTTGCTACTGAATATAGCCGTCGACTCAATCTAGAAAGATTAGCAGCACAAACGGCAGTAGAAGCCAAAGTTGATCGGGCTATCAAATCCCGTGTTAGGGGAACGTAGCCTTAGCTAGGGCGGAACGGGCCTCCTTGCAGGGCTAGGTTAAAGAGAATGTCTTCTGAGGCAACGAATATGGCCGCAGAATTGCGTGCAGAGAAATTGAGAAATGCTGGCAAAAGGCATATCGCGTGCGTCACATTGCCGGATGGGAGAACCGTGACTACAAACGCGGGCATAGTCGAGGCTTTTCGTGACTATTTTCAGGATCTGTTCACCAGGGAGCCCGGTCTGAGCACTGCTCAGTTCGATGCCTATTTGGCCTACTTCCTCCGCCTCGAGAGGCTGAGATCTGGAATGTACTCAAGCTGGTTGGCCGGGACAAGTCTCCGGGATTGGATGGTCTTCCTTACGAACTGTACTTGAGGCAGTCGCACGTTCTTGTTCCCTTGCTGGCATTGATTTTCAACAACTGGATGAGGCATGGGTCTATACCCCAACGCTTCACCAAGAGTGTGATCAAGTTGCTGCGCAAAAACAAGGACGATGGGGATTCAATAGATAACTTCAGGCCTTTGTCGATGTTAAATACAGAGTTGAAGATTTTAGACAAGATCTTACCCAGCCGTTTGCAAGCTGTCCTCCCTAGTCTGATTGGCCCTGAGCAGACTTGTGCTGTAAAGGGTAGAACTATTCAGGACAACCTGCATTTGGTTCGCTTGATCATTGAAAAAGTCGACACGGAAGCCGCGCTGATCAATTTAGATCAGTTCAAGGCATTCGATAGGGTTCACCATCGTTTTCTGGAGTCTGTCCTTTCGGCGGCTGGTTTTGGGACGAATTTTCGCACCTGAATCCGACTTCTGTACGCGTCTCCCGGTGCGCTGGTGGAAGTGAATGGAGTACGATCGGAACCTTTTCTATTGACTCGCTCTATTCGTCAAGGTTGTCCGCTCTCGCCTTTGCTTTACGTTCTTGCTTTGGAGCCCTTCCTTTGCAAGTTAAAGGCGAATCCGGTCCTACGCGGAATTTCCGTACCTGGTGCTACCACCTCGGCCAAATACTCCGCCTATGCGGACGACGTTTCGGTTTTTGTGTCGAGCAGAGCCGAGATTGACGAAGTCAGCAAGGAAATCAGAGGGTATGAGACGGTTACAGGGGCCAAGATCAACCGCGAAAAGTCTGTTGGCTTGCGGTTGGGCGCGTGGAAGGGAGTTTCTCTTCCCGGGCCTTTCCACTGGATGGACGGGCCGGTCAAGATTCTCGGTGTCTGGTTCGGTCCTGATCTCCAGTTGTAAATGAATTGGTCGGAGGTACGAGAGTAGGCCGAGGCCGCAGTTCGTCTGTGGTCTCACACATCTACTCGATTCTACTTTACCGACTCTCTGTGCTTCCACTCCCGTATGCCATATTAATGACATTAGTCAGGGTCTTGTTCTCCTTCCTCTGGGGAGAAGGCAAGGCTACTAAGGTGTGTCGCGAGATCTGTAACCTCCATCCTTCTGAGGGCGGTCTGGGAATGCCTAGCGTTGAGATTCGTCAACATACGTTTCGCATTGCCTTCCTAGACCGAATGTGTTTGCAAGTGGATGAGAATGGTGAATTCTGGAAGGAAGATGCCGCAAAAGCTTCCCATCCCTAAGAAGTGTGCATTCGTGCGAGGAAGAGGCCGGCCGTTCACCTCGAACCGAATGCTCCTTTTATCGTGAATGCCGGCGAGCACTCAGTTTTCTATTACGGGCGACAGATGGCCTCCCTGGCGTCCAGGCGTTGTCCCTTCGGGCATTATATCGGGTGCTAGTGAGGGGGCCGTTTGGGATGATCTAATTGACGAGCTCGGTTTGACTAAGTAGGAGGCGTGCTCTATATGGCCTTGGGCGCCCGGGTTGAAATGCCTCACTAACAACGAGGCATCTATCACCTGGCTGGTGATGCGAAAGGCTGTCTGGGTCGGCAAGAAGCTTAAAGCAGCGGGTTTGGTTGTTTCCGAAAACTTCCGACCCGAAAAGTGAAACTAACGAGTGGACAGAGGTGGTTAGGAGGGGGAAGAAAGTTGCTTCCGCTCCTCCTCAACATGAGAAACCACCATCACCTGAGAAAAAGAATCCTCGTAAGGAGGCAAAACAAGAACAACAAGAGAAAATGCAGCAACAACAAAACGTGCCGCAAAAACGACAACAACAACAAGAAAAAAAAACAACAACAGGAAAAACAACAAAAACAAGATGAAATGGAGGTAGAAATGCCTCCTCCACGTTCCTCATCTTTGAAGAGAGGGCGGGAGGAGGAACTAGAAACGCAAAAGAAGAAAGGAAAGGTGGATGAACTTGAACGCGACAGGACGGAATGGGTCATAGCTTTCACCAGGGCCCAGTCCGCCCCTGCATCCCCAGTAAAAACGATAGCTGCAAAGGGGAGGTGTCAATTCGCATCTCCAGTTAGAGCTACATCGTCCCCTTCCCCCACACACCCTTGCAAACTGTAACTCCTTCCAACACACTTCCCACCCAGAAAATCCCATACCCCTACTCAACCAGAATCCCACTCCTCCCAATCGGAAATTTTCTCCTCTAGCAATAGCCAACCCTCCCCAAACAATGAAGACAACAACAAAGACAAGAAAAAGAAAAGGGTGAACCCCTTCAGAAGAAAGGACATCTGCCATATCGACAGACACGCCTTAGAGAGTGACCTTTCTTCTCAGAAGAGAGCCCTCCTTAGGCCGCTTTTCAGATTAACGGACAAAGAAGGAAAGGCTATTGAGGACCCTGCCAATTTTCCAGGTGCCCCCGGGGTAATTACTTTAATCAGAAATACAGGGGGCAATTTAAAGAACTGGGATTTTGTGCAGGGGGGGGCCGTCGAGGCCTTTCAAAATATTAAAAAGGCCCAAACAAGCACAAAGTATCTTCAAAGGCTTTCACATTTTTGTGCAGGGAGGGTCCCTGTTATCCTTCCCCCCTCATTATATAGGGCCGTAAAACTAACGTTCCCTACGGACGTTGGCGGTAACTGTCCTAGACGGACGAATTACGTCCGATATTGGTACGGGAAGCCTAGGACAATCCGTCGGTGTCCACACTGCCATTGATTTTCGCACTGTATGTGACCAGGAGTAATATTTTGCTTTCTCGTTTCAAATTTAAAAGATGTCAATTAAGTTAGCCAGTATGAACGTGAAGGGCCTTAGGGATCGGAGTAAGGCTTCCGCCTGCTTCGGGACCTCTTGTCCTTCGGTGTGGATGCCGCCGCGATCCAAGAGACTCACTTTGTTTGCAAGGCCGATGCCTGTGTGCTGTCTAACGACTTTGTCGTCTATTCAGCATATGGGGACCGGCTGGCCAGAGGAGCTTTTTGCTGGTTAAGCGTACCCTGGACGCGAAGGTGGATCTTGTCCATGTCGGTGCCGAGGTCCGGCTGATCATGGCCGATATTGCAGTGAAAAGCAATGCGTTTCGACTGGTTGCGCCCGACGACCGAAAGGAGCACGTCTAGTTTTTTTCGGCGGTTGGAGCCTTTCCTGGTTGATTCAACGCGACTTGTCTTAGTGGGGGACTGGAATGACATCGTGGACCCCAAATTGGATAGAGGGCGGGGAGCTAACGGGAAGGCACGTGATCGTAGCTTAGTCGATCTCATCGAGGATTTCAGTCTAGTCGATAGATACCGGGTCGATCACAAGGGTGGGAGAATGTGGACGTGGGCTAATAGTTGACCTTCTACCAAGGTAGCTAGCTACCTTCATAGAATGTTAGTTCGTGATCTTTTAGATTGTCCCACGTTCCACTGGTTAGGTTACTCGGACCACAAACTTGTTTGTGTCCGGGTAAATTTCGAAAATAGGCCTAGAATGGCTGGTTACTGGAAGTTCAACGTGTTCTTACTGGACAGGCGGGACTTCCGCTGCCAGCTAATTAACTTAGCGCAGCGGACGGTAACTGGGGGAGTCATTGGGAATAAGTGATGGGATCCCATAAGGAGGTCGTGGAGCGGTCGAATGGTGATTTGGACGACGGAGAAGGAGGAAGTCTTGCGAGGTCAGCGTCTTTTACATCAGGATCTGATCCGATATTTTGAGCATCAGCTCAAAATAAGTATTAGAACTGACTGGAAACGTTTGACTTTGACAGACTTCAGCAAAAGGTGGGTAAATGTGGCGAGCCTGGTTCGCGTGAACGGGGCTAGTCTTGATTTTCTCTTTTAGATCTGCTGGTTACATCGGGGTGGATTCCTGTGGAACCCTTCCCTGGTTAAGGTAGCTCTCTTTTGTGTACCCAGTTAAAGTGAATAAATGTGTTCCTAGCCAGTACCCGGCTTTCTCTTTTGTTATGATCCAAGTCGAGATTCCCAACCTCCCCGGTTTGTTTTGGTCTCCTTTTATCTCTGCTGGTTCAGCCTTTTATTGGCCCATTCCATCAATTTTAACCCCCCTACTCCCTTAGCGAGTGTGCTTCTTTATTTCGCCGTTTGGTGGAATACAGCGGCCACTCTGTTTTCTGGGATGGATGTGTCTTACTAACATTGTTTATTATTTTAGTTCAAAATTTGTTGTATTTTCAGTTTGTTTTTTGGGTTCATCCCCCTTCCATCATTTCATTCTTCTTTAAATCTTTTAAATTATGTATTATATTGTATATAAACATTTTTATTGTCATGTGTTTTCCCCCGTTTTTAGGTGCCCCTTGTAAATATGTGGTATTGTGGTGTATGTAGGATTGGGAGCTGATGGATGGGTTCTTTTGGTGATTGAGCAAATTGTAATGAGTGAATGGGTCGTGATAATGTTTAGCAAGGTATAGGATAGTTAACTGAAGACCACCCTCTACCCCTTCCCTTGTTCGGCCTTGTGCCACAATTTTGTCATTTTTACAAAATAAATATTGTGATCCTCAACTGCCTCTAGAATCCACGTCACTCGAGCCCTTAAGCTTAGACCCCTTCACTTCTAATTTTCGCGCGCTTAATGTTCCTCTCAATATTACTATCTTCGTGCAAGGATTCTTGGATCACTCACATCACTCACTTCATCTCAAATTCTTACTTTCACACATACACATACTTTTGTTATATAGCAAGAAACAGACAAACACGGGGGTATATATAAAAATATATATTATATTTTTATTAACGACTATGGACCGTGTCGCCTAGGAACAAAGAGTGAGAGAGCGCGCTTCCAAAGTTGACAGGGGTGACGACGTGAGTGTAGTTTCTCTGCTTACTCGTCTAGCTTCTTCTTCGACTTCTCGAGACTCTTCTGTCGAGGCTGACTGACTTCTTCTTCTTCGACTTCGCTTCTTGTCTACTTCTGGAGACCGTCAAAACTGACTGGGTTCGACTTCTCTTCTACTGTCGACTTCTGGAGACTCTCTTATCTGTGTTTTCGCAGTCTTTATATATCTTCCAAAACCGGGGACTCGTTTCTTCCGGTTTTGCCTTGATCACGCGACGCCTACGCGACGCCTACGCGACGCCTACGTAAATTCTCAGAGACCCTGTCTGTTTGCTCTGAGCTATTTCCGCTCTGCCGGAAATAGGGTCAAAATGACATCCGCTGCTTTCAATGACCGAAAACACCCACGCTTCATCGGCCTTCTTGGGTGCGGCCAGATTATTATATTACACTTTCAATTTCAGCTAACGACTTTCTAGGTTTCTGACGAAGATACATTCTTCGAACTCATTGTTGTTCTACACTTCACTACGAACACACTCTGACGTTACGCTTTCCTAACTTCAGAAATGAATGCTGAACATTCTTATGTAAAGTTGGGATATTCTATTGTTTCATAATGCTGTGATTGAAAGGTATGTAAACTTTGTTCTACCAACATTTGCATTTCGAACTCTTTCTGCAAATTACGAACATTTAATTTGTGATACTTCTTGATTGACTTTTAAACTTCGTATTTGATTATCCCTCAAGTACAGTTTCATTCCTGAACTTTAATTCTTCCGAATTATCCGATGATAATCCTCTGATCATTTTCGCCACACACCTTCATTCTGTATCATTGTAAAAATTCACTGCTTGTTTATTAATATAAATCTTATTGTTGTTTGAACCTTCAAGTCTCCGATTTTTATTTGCTTGATGTTGCTTGTTTAAAATTATTTTAAATATGTAGTGGATGAATGGTTTGGAAAAGAACACGCATTGCAGCCTTAAATTATAAACCCTTTTTAAATTCTAACACATTATTCACCGACTAAATCCAAACACCACCTCTTCCACAACAAAATGTACAGAACCTTTACAAAAGCAACCCAAATAGACGTGTTATTAGGTTCAATTCTATTGGTTGGTCTATTTTCTGCTGGCTCCGCCCACTTTATATAAATAGAGCTTGCGTGCGAGATGAGACGATTCATGAATATTGCTTGCTTCAGTTCACCCCAGAATTGGACGAGTGTTGACACTTTGATCTAAAGACCGGTTGATTCTACTCTTTATTTTTGTTTCTTTTACCAGACTGAACCAGATCTTGGAATTTTATTTATTTGGGTTCCCGTTTTTTTGAACATTTGTTGATTTTATTTTAGTTGTTTTTCCGTTTGCTTTTACTTTTCTTTTCCTGTTTTAATTTTATTTCTTTGCAGACTTTGTTTTGTGTTTTTGCATTTTACTTTATTTTTTGGAATTTGTTTTGAAAATTTGCACAACACATTATTTATTGAATTGGAACAAGAGACTACCAAGATGGCCGAACATAGTCGGTCCATCGTTAAAAAACTATGTTCCTCCAAAAAGGACTCTCTCTGGCCTTGGGCGCCTGGGTGGAGGTGTCTCAACAACGACGAGGCATCGCTTACCTGGCTGGTGTTGCGGAAGGCTCTCTAGGTCGGCAAAAAGCTCTATACAGAGGCGTTGGCAGTTACGCCAAAGTGCGTGCGCTGTGGTGTGGGGGTGGAGTCTTTGGACCACATCTTCTTTCACGGCAGTGTCGTACGGCCGTTGTGTGAATTAATTGAAGGCTGCATGGTTCGCGTCTTGGGTGGAAAGTTTTTTGTCCTTGAAGCCAGTGCCGTTTGTAGCAATGTTGTGCTCCAGTTGAAAAAGAATTAACTGTTTTGTGTTTACTCGCCATTATGAGAGTCGTGATTTGGACGACGCGTAAGAAGGAATTTTATGAAGGTGAGAAGTTTTCCTCTTTTCAACCGGTTTTGTTTTTTAAGCATCAGCTTAAAATCAAAATCAGGACGGAAAGGAGGCGGCTCTCTTCATTAACATTTGGCGAAAGGTGGTTGACTGCTTCGCGTTTGGTGTGCGTGAATGGGGCTAAATTAGAGTTCCATCTGGAGGTGACCTAGTCTAGAGGATATTGGTCACCTGCATTAAACAATCAGCCCAGCCTCAGTGTTAGTTTAGCTTAGGTCAGTTTTCGTTTTGTTTTGAACAACTACGTTTAACTTAGCTAGGGTATGAATGGTCATAGCCCCTCCCCCACTTTTATTTTTGTCCTCTATATCGTTGGTTAATATTCCCCATCCCCTCCCCCATTTAGGTGACAGTGATGGCGGTTCTCTGGTAACTGTGGGATGCCTTTCGTTTCGAATGTGTGATTTCGTATTTGTTATTGTGTCTAAATGAGTGAGTGAATGTGTGAGTAATTTTAGATTGTATAAATGGTACATGTAAATTTATTAATCCCCCAGTATTTTCGTCCAGTTAACCCGGATTTCTGTCACATTTAGACTGTGAAGGCTTCCCCATATTAACATCTCTTTAGTTTAGTTTTGTAAATATTTGGACCATCAAAGAACAATGGAGATTTGTTATATTATCATCCCAGCCCCGACAAAATTGTACATAATTAGGTAGGTAGGATCTCCTAGAGCGAGTGTGGCATTGTGGTGTTCGTGGAAAACAGCGTTGAGCGACTGGAACGTTTTGGTGAAAGAAATATAAGAGCTCCAAATCGAACATCCCGTTCCCGATTCGACAAGAACCCAAGAAAAGAAGTCGGCCACGGAAAAACGAACACATTCCAGCTGCTGAACCAAGTCGAAAATGTAAGTTGCTTTATTTTATTTTCAGTCCTAAGGAAACTAGTTATTTTATACTGTCTGTTAAAATTAAATACAATAAATAGGGATATTAGGTTCCGGTTTGTTCAGGGGTTATATCATTATAGATATAACCGCGCCAATATTTTTATTATTCATTCATTCATTTACAGTCGAACGAAAGAAAAAAACGTATGAGCCAGGTCGAAAAGGCACAGCACAACCACCAAGAAAGAGAACGAAGGAAAGGGATGACAATGCTTTTGGAAGGTCTTCGAGAAATGGTCCCTGCTGTAAGGGACGATAAAAAGGCCTCCGAGAAGAAAATTGTCGACGGGGCAACAAAATACCTCAAGAAGGAAAAGCCTGTTTTTCTTTCGTTTTTAAAAGAACAACTTTAGAAGCCGAACTTCAGGCCCAAAAATGGTTAGAAATTAAGTTTCTATCATTTTTTTTTTCTTTTCCAATTTTTTTTTATTTAACTACACAGTCCACACCCTTGGATATCTAAAATGAAAATGTCCTAGCTAGCTTTTTGTTATATTTCGTTTCTGAAAGTTTCCCGTTTATCTCATTCGTTAACATGGAGGTATCGTAATTCGTTTACTATAACTAAATTTTCGACCGGTGTTCCTGAAATATTTCTTACACACGCACACACTTGGGGCCGTAGACATGTTTTAGCGGAGTAGCAAAAGCAAATCTGTCATGTATGGCGATATTATGACGTCATTTCGGTGCGAAACCTGCTAATCAGAAAACTGCAACGGTTTCTTTCTTTTCATACACCAGCTTTTTTTTTTATTTAATTTATTTTATTTAAAAGAATTCTTTGTGCTAGTCTTTATTTTAACTGTTTCACTGATTTTTTTTTTTTTTTTAAAGGTGTCCTTGTTATATAGGAAGAACGGCGTGCGAGGTCTCGTAGGACATTCACAAATTAGTGAAAAGGCAATCTCGAGTACACCTCCGTGATGAGAATGTCGATAAAGCTATTGAACAACTCGAATCGTTTCGCCCCAGATCAGCCAGAAGTCCTGGCCAGTCTTCTGATGATTCTGAAGAACAAATCAATGTCGAAGTGTGAAGAAGTTAATTTAGATCTTTTGGCCTAAAAAAACACACGACCAACAGCAACATGTTTGTTGCTAAGATAGTCTCGGTAGCAATTCAGTTGCTTTTCCGGTGTTTTTTTTTCTCTTCAGAAATGTCAGAATATCCCTTCTGGAACCCTATGGAGGTTGGACCAAGGAGACTTCCCCCCTCCCTAACTATTCGTGTGGAAATCTGAAAGTTTCCTATCGTAAATACGTGGACAGTTACGGAGACTGCTGAAATACTGTCTTTCACTCGGACTCACATGACATTTTTTTTTTTATTCTATACAATTTTCTCCTACCCTAGAAGCAGGTGTTAAAAATTTTAAATATAAATCTGGTTTTGTTGTATTTGAATTTATCTTCTGTTATTTGGTTATTTGTGTCAAATTTAGATTTTCACAAGTGAATGCAAAATAAATCTTTGTAACTTTATTTCAATTTCATTGACTCTTCTTCGTTGCCGAAGAGACGTTGAAATTGTGAGGAAAATTTCTAACCTCGACCGCATTTATTGCATATTGGGGTGGGTTTTCGACCCCTCCACGAATACTGAGAACCTTCCATGTATTATGCACATAAGGGTTAAAGAGTAAAATTTTATTTCATTTTATTTTATTTTTTTTACATTGCATTTTCTTAATACATAAGACACGCTTTCATCATTTTAATATAAAAGGTTGTTTTTCTTCATATTTGAAAATCGGGATTTACTTCCTGGATATTAAACACGACCAAAGAAAAAAAAGTGAGAGTTTTAAGCGCTCTCTCGAAATGTAAACAAAACCCTTGACAATTATGTAACCACCCTTTCAAGAAATCTTTTTAATAGTTTAAAAACAGGGTATCTACTGAAGAAAATAGTTTGAATAAATGAAAAGGTTACATTTTCCAATTAATGAAGTAAAAAACGTTTTTATTTACTCCTATAGCAGTTGATTGGAAATAATTTGGTTTGAATGCGTTCGAGACCAGCTCGAAACAATGACGTGCAACGGAACGTTCACTACTTAGCACATTTCGGGAAATCGAAGATAAATTAACAAATCACAATGAAAAATGTCTTAACTCGTAATTTCTCATGAATTTATGAAAAAGGTCATAGAAAGATTTGTACTTTTTGTGAATCGTAAACGTCACAAACGTTTGTTGCCACGGTTTTAGGAGAAAAAAAAATTGTACAAACGAAGCACATTTCAACAAATCTCATTTAAAACCATCTAATTTATGCTTAATTTTACGGTTACCTGTAAAAAAGAGAGGCGTGAGATGTCTGCCAAGGATCTTCCACCGGTTACCTGTAAAAAAGAGAGGCGTGAGATGTCTGCCAAGGATCTTCCACCGGTTACCTGTAAAAAAGAGAGGCGTGAGATGTCTGCCAAGGATCTTCCACCGGTTACCTGTAAAAAAGAGAGGCGTGAGATGTCTGCCAAGGATCTTCCACCGGTTACCTGTAAAAAAGAGAGGCGTGAGATGTCTGCCAAGGATCTTCCACCGGTTACCTGTAAAAAAGAGAGGCGTGAGATGTCTGCCAAGGATCTTCCACCGGTTACCTGTAAAAAAGAGAGGCGTGAGATGTCTGCCAAGGATCTTCCACCGGTTACCTGTAAAAAAGAGAGGCGTGAGATGTCTGCCAAGGATCTTCCACCGGTTACCTGTAAAAAAGAGAGGCGTGAGATGTCTGCCAAGGATCTTCCACCGGTTACCTGTAAAAAAGAGAGGCGTGAGATGTCTGCCAAGGATCTTCCACCGGTTACCTGTAGAGGCGTGAGATGTCTGCCAAGGATCTTCCACCGGTTACCTGTAAAAAAGAGAGGCGTGAGATGTCTGCCAAGGATCTTCCACCGGTTACCTGTAAAAAAGAGAGGCGTGAGATGTCTGCCAAGGATCTTCCACCGGTTACCTGTAAAAAAGAGAGGCGTGAGATGTCTGCCAAGGATCTTCCACCGGTTACCTGTAAAAAAGAGAGGCGTGAGATGTCTGCCAAGGATCTTCCAAGTTGTGAGAGACCAATATCGAGAAAATATAGGAGATGAGAAATTTGAAGCTGAGACCAATATCGAGAAAATATAGATGAGAAATTTGAAATATTCGACTACTCGAATCGTCTCCTCAGAGATCGCTGGCCAGTCATCTGACGATTGTAAAGAGAAAATCGATGTTGAGACGTGAAGTTCCTTTCGATCTTCTGGCCGGAATACACATGACCAACAGCAACACGTTTTGTTGCTAATATGACCGTCCCGGTGGCAATTCTATTGCCCTCCTCCAGTGTTCTTTCGTGGCTTTCAAGCAGAGTGTCCGAGGAAATCTATTGGATCAAGGAAATTGTCTTTTTCCAATTACTTGTCTGAAAACACGAAAGTTCTCTTGTGAATAGGGAAGCTATTGAAATATTTGGGCAGGAGGATTTTGAAAAGTGTGTTATAACGCAAAAGGATAAATATTGAGCGAATATCTATAATCTCAGTAATAGTGATTCTTATCCTACAAGTGACATTCGGTCATTTAGTGAATTCTTTAGCACTACAATTTCAATGTTCTGCTTCCATCAAGAGAAGAATGGATAAAGCTTAGAAAAGTCCAAAATCTCTTTCTATCCTGGTGTATGTTTGCCTCACCGGGGTTTCTTTTTCCTTGAATTTCAGGCAAACAGTCTAATGTTTCTTTTTGTTTTAACTTCAAAACAAGCATATTCTACTGTTTGAAGCACATGAACTTTAGTGCCCGCATGTTTTATATTACAGGAACTAATTTTCACCCATCACCCAGGAATTTCTGATCATTTTGTTTGTCTGCAGGAAGAAAATTTTGACTTTTTTTTTAGCAAATTAAACCAAGACAAAAGTGGTTTTCCTTCTGCTTCAGTCTTTCACTCGTGTTCATCGATCTCGCGTATGCCTGTGATAATGTGGCGCCCCCGTTTTCCGGGGTGAAACCGAAGTTTCTTCTGCAGTTGCTGGCCGTAGCACGAATGGTGATTTGGACGACGTGCAAGTAGGTTATCTTGCTATATGAATGTTATTCTTATCAACATTTGATAAGATTCTTTCAGCATCAGCTTAAGACCAGATCAGATTGAAAGCGGTTGATATCGACAGATTTTAGCCAATGGTGGGTGACTAACAAATCTGGTTCGCTTCAATGTGGCCAGCCTTGATTTCTTCAATCGTTTGTAGTACAACTTTCCTCGGCTTCGTCCGACTGAAGCAGTAAGCTGCGAGAGTGGGATCACGAAGGGTGAAGTTCATTTAGCATTGAAGAGGGTAGACATGAAGAGGATAGGTATGGGCAAGTCTGAGACTTGATGGTCTAGCCTACGAATTGTACTTGAGGCTGTCGCACATTTTTGTACCGATTTTGACGGTGGCGTTGGAAACTGGTTCCGGCAGAGTTCCATGCCCGACCAGATTTCCAGGGGTGTGATTACGCTATAGTCAAAAGGTGTTGAGAATGGCTTAGATGATTACAAGCCCATAACTCTGCTAAACACAGAGTTAAAGATTTTGGCGAGTTGCTTGCAGCCGAGATTCTGTTGGGACTCCAGTAGACTTATGCTGTTAAGGGCTGAACAATTCAGAGCAACTTGTACTTGATCCGAACTATTCTAGAGGGCGAAAAAGACAATTTGGATCAGTCCAAGACATTTGATAGGGTCAGCCATCGGTATCTGGCAGTTGGCTTTGAATCCAGTGGCTTGTAGGGCAACTTCAATTGGACCAACCTACCGTATCGCTCCCCCAGTGCTGTGATACAGGTGAACGGAAAGCGGTCGGACGCTTTTGAGCAGTCTTTGTCAGTTCGGCAGGGTTACCAGCTGTCAACCCTACATTACGCTTTGGCGTTTGAGCCCCTCCTTCGCCGGCTAAAGGACTGGGCGTGCAGTCTGGCCCTACGCGGAATCGCTGTCTGGTGGGGCTCGAGTCAGCGTTTTTGCGTATGCCGATGACATCCATTTTCGTGTTGTCCCGGGATGACATTGAGGTGGTACAGAAGGCGCTTGAGTGGTACGAGAAGGTGACAGGGGCCAAAATTAACCGCAGCAAGTCTTTCGGCTGGACTGACGGATCCGTCCGCATTCTCAGTGCGGTTTCGATTTGAGTTTTGTTTAACGGCATAATCAACATATTTGGGTTATTTAATGCCGAAAAATTAGAGTTTAAAGAATTTTTTTTAATGTTAGTAAGAAAGTTGATTTAGTCAGATTATGTCTTCTAGTTTCGTATTCAGAAATGTATTGCTGGTAATTTTTTTTCTTAAAAAAAAGTTGTTGGTAATGTTTTTCATCAAAGTGTATATTTTTCTATAAAAGTATTTTTATACTTTCATACTGTTTTGACCCCAGTTTGGGGTTAGCTATTTACCCATAGCTGGGACCCTAACAGATGCTACCACTCCGGGTCAGAGTGGACCTGGGAACAGCAATTAAGAGGTGGTTCCATGCTCCTCACAACCTCTCAATCAGAGGCCTTGCTGCTGGATGCAGTTTACCATCATACCCAGGACCGAGTGTGGTTTGGAGAGAATCTTTAGTTGCATAAGAATTAATCGGAGTTACTGGCAAAGGTGGGAGTGTCTGCCCAGACTTGACTTCGACAGTGATTGTCAGTGAAAAGGCGGGCTGAGGCATGTCTTTCCCCCTGACCCTTTTTGGTCTTGTGCCACACTTATTGTATTTTCAGTAATAAATATCAATGTGAAAACGCAATTGCGTGCTCGTTTACACCGTTCAGCTGAAACAGTGCTTCAGTGCGTGAGAATGTGGCCGAGAATTCAGACACCTCTATTCGTCATCGCAAGCAGGAACAACTTCACAACGTTACATCGAATTTAGATAAAAGGTTTGTCTACACGTTTACAAAATTCAATTGACACAAGAACTGAAGCCTGCTGACCATTTGAAGCGCCGTACATTCGTCAATCGAGTGCACGAGCAAAAACCAGTCGATTTAAAAAAAGTTTAGTGATTGAGCCATTTTCATATTGATGGATTCGTTAATAAGCAGAATTACCGCATTTGGGCTGATGAAAATCCACGGCAGATAGTTGATGTACATTTTTTTTTTTTTTTTGCTAGCGAAATCATTGGGCCGTATTTATTAAAGAATAATGTCGAGAATTCTGTTACGGTGACAGGCGAGCAATACCGTTTTATGATAACCAAGTTTCTATGGCCTGAATTGAATGCTATGGCTGTCGAAGATTTGTGGTCCCAACAGGACGGCGCCACATGCAACCCTGCCAGTGTAAAAGATTTTGACCATCGAGTGGAGGTGTGCCGCCGAAGCCTTGGCGGACATTTGGACAATATTATTCCCCCCCCACTCACATAATTACCATAACTCGAATAAGATGATCCAATAGTGAAATCAATAAAATTTTACCAACAACTTATTTACTGCTAACTTCGATTCATTTTAAATGGAACACCCTATATAATCACAGACTGAGAAAACTCGGAAGTTAAAGCAGTCTTGCTCAGAGAGGGTCCCCGTTTTTGTTCATCCCATCCTATAGCGAACACTTAAAGTAACATTACCATGAAATATCGCTCGTCTCGCCTCTAATGGCCACAAACAATGAAATGAGCGAGTCTATAAAAAAAACAAAAAAAACAAAAAAAAAACAAAAAAAAACAAACCCTTACCATTACCTACAAGCAAGTACTAACCAATGAAGTGTTCAGCTTAACATTTTCGGGGTGTCTTGACTTCCAAGCCTATTAAATGCCAACGCTATAACTAAAGGAAATAAAAATCGAGTCTTCTGGAAGAGAGGATTAAAATACATTTTTCAATCAGAAGAATGGGATTTGACACGATAATTCGAGGAGAACCATATTAGCCTGGTGGCTTGAATATAAAATATCGCATGCAAACAAAAAATAGTCAGGATGCGTAATCAGAACCCCAAGAATTAAATATTTGCAGCTGAGAGCAAGAAAATTCTGAAACGTCAACCAAAAGAATGGCGGACTACAGAACAAAACCTAAAATCTAACTTTGTTCGAAGATTACCTTCAATTATCAAACCAGGGCCGGTGTAAGGGTTTCAAGATCCCACCTCGAATCTTAATTTTCAAGAGATACTATTCAAATAAAGTACTATTAGAATACAATAAAATTTGTATGTCCAATAATGGATCATATGTAACATAGGTGAAAGATTAAAAAAAAAAAATACAGCTTATCTAAATACAGCTTATCTAAGTGACCTGTCACAATAGAAATTTCCATTTTAATCTTTTGTGGCAATTTTTAACATCAACTGAAGATTTGTAAAAAAAAAAAAAAAAAAAAAAAGTGGGGTGAATAATTAACAGGTAAGTGAATTGTTCTTTGCGATGCTTAGTATGAGTAAAACAAATTCACGGATTTGGAAAAAACCCAAAATGACGTGAGAAATTTTCATCCTTTACTCAGTTGAGCTTAGTTTACTCAGTGTTATTGAAAGCGTGAGTCAAAACGGCCCGGTCCTGGTCGGAGGAATAATACGCACCGACCTTATTACTTCCCATATTATTGCTTTTAAAAGTGATAGTAAATGGATTTAGGGAAAAAATACATAATTACTGAAAAGGCCACGACTGTTAAAGATATAACAGTCCTAAATAAAGTTAATATTCAAAGCGATAATAGAACGTCTTAAATTTATCTTTAAAATTGAAACAAAGGGATTCACCTTTGAAAGATGTTTTGAAATTTTCAGGCAGAAGGATTTCATGCTTTTTGTTTAGTGAAAAGGTCCACAAGGTTAGTGACCAATTGGTAATTATATTTAAGAAAATATAGAGGATAACCAGTTAACAATGTAACTGACTTGTGAGCGAGAAATATGATCGTAAATACTAAGCTATAAAGACAAAATGGACAAGTTAAACAAAACGCGACAAAATATTGACTTGCAAATGTCATCCGAGAAGAAAGGCAAGAGCTAGAAAATGGTTTGATATACACATTAAGAGATTGTATTCATTGAGAGAACAGGAAATTTGGTATTTTACAGAAACGGAGGGGTCAACTAACAATACATTTTATTGTTAGTTGACCCCTTCCGTTTTTGGTACATCCACTTTTTCGGCAAAAATTTCGATACCTACTTTTAAAAATTTCATTTTAAAATGAAAAACATTCTTGAAGACTTCAATTTAATTTTAATTAAAAGCTTAATGATTAAATTTATTATTTCCATTAATTAAAAATTATAGTGTATTTCAGATAAGTTATATACATTGGAAATTCATTTATTTCGATTTCGTAAAAGCGGCCATTTTGTTAAACTTAAATTCGTAAACAAACAAAAAAAAATCATCGATTTTAAAAATATTTGAAATGATCTGACACTATTTTAGTAAAATTTTAAAGTTGGAAGTTTACTTAATCTGATTTGAAATTACTTATTCATAGCTCAAAAAAGCAATACAACCAATTATTAACGATTAGTCGTGTTTATCTAATCGAACGATTGACGGATCGCTGAATGACGTCGCGATGACAGGCGCTATGGATGCACATAATTGAAAATTTTCAGAGATCTAAGTGAACGCATTTAGGGTGGGTTATTAGCTACCTGGTATTTCTTACAAATGAACATATTTTTCGCAGTTTTTATTAACTTATTTACCTTTCGAAAATGCAAAAATAAAAAAAACTAAAAGAATTAATGAAATTTTCATTTCATTATTACTGAAATTATATATATATATATATATATATATGATATATGGTAATTAACTTAAAAAAATCAAAAGTTAATGATAGTCCAATCTATATAATTTTAATCCGAGATTTTTTTAATTAATGGAAATATTAAATTTAATCATTAAGCTTTTAATTAAATTTAATCTTCAAGAATGTTTTTCATTTTAAAATTAGGTATCGAAAATTTATGCCGAAATATAAAATTTCTATATTTTTCATTTTATTTCTAATTATTGTTAGGACAATTATTAGATTTAATTCTAACTTTAATTTTTTTTATTGATTACATAATTGCTAAAACTTATTAACCCAATAAATAATATTGAAAACTAATTGCTACTATGTGTAACAAGAAAAAGAATTTCGGGAAAATTTTGTGGCCCTGAAAAGGGCCGTTTTTGCTTTTTTTTGTTTTTTCTGCTGCCTCTTCAATCATCATTGCTGGGCTGGTCAAATTGTAAGTCATGCATGAGATAGTCGGCACCAATTTTAAACTTGTATAGTTTACAGTAGTTTCATCATTTAGGTAGGAAATCATATACAATAGATTAGCGTAACTAATGATGTCACCAACATATTCTCGTTTGACACCAACTGTCCAAATGTGCTTAATTGAACGCCTAACTATACTACCAGTGAGTATATCATGCAGGATTTCTGCTAATTTTGCTTGGTGAAACTCAGCCAGCAAATTCATTATTGATTGATCTTTTAATGCCTTTAATTTTTCTGCATTGCAGCCCTGTTTTCCAACTGGACTGCCTTTTCTGTGCAAGTCTCATCAACTGTGTGGTTGCATTTTTCTTTCTAGTGTATTCTTTGCTGAAAATCATTGCCATCCGGAAGTATTTGTTTAAATGCTCAGCTTCCAGATCATTGATGAATTTTATTACTTGATTCCGCTTAGCCTTGATGACATCGCTTATGTTAGAGACAAGCGTTAAGCGCAAGCTTCTTTCTTTCAGAAAATTCCCCAATGAAGCTTTCCGCTAGCATGGTGTGTTCCCTCACAAATGTCAGAATCCGAGAAGATGCAGGTTAATTGCTGAAAGACTTCATACTGCCTGTTTAGTACCGTTACAATCGCTTTCAAACAGGCAGTCATTTGTTGGGACAAGAGCTCATTTGTGGGAGTAATCGACAATGCTTTTCTGACAGTCTCTGGTAGTGGATTTCCAAAGAAGTCCTCTACAAAAGCAAAGATAGACATCGGGTCCTCGATGAGTAGCTTCACCTTCTCAAGGACCCCTTTGACGATGTTCATTGTATCGATGGGGGGGGGGTCATTTTGGTTTTCAAGAGATGTATAAAATGTTTTCATCCAAGGACCCGATAGCATCTTCCCTAATAATCATAGCACTTGCAATTCCACAACAGTGTCTTTCTTTAAAAAGTAGCTGCAACCTAGAGATGGTTTCATTCGTTGCCGGAAGACCTGAGACAAATTGTTTACATCGTTCGAAAATAGGGCAGTAAGTAGCACCCAGATGGAAAATACGCAAAAGATTCCCTCGGAATCTGGTGATTAGGGACAGTGAAAGCCTTTGTTGTTTAATAAAAAGGTCTTCATGTCATTTATTGTCCCTGATTTGTCACTGAATCTGAGGGAATTCAATCCCACAATTATTCGTCATGCTAGGCACTCACTCCCAACAGATTATGTAGAAGTCTCACAATCCCTCAGGGTCTTCCTTGTTTGCCTGGCAATTGATTCCAATAGATGCAAATTGCAGTACATTTCCACAAGTTTAACCTGCTGCTCCTTCTCTAGAAGATTGACAGGGGCCCTGTCAAACAGCTTTTTATTTTTGAATTTTTTTTTTTTTTGTAAGTGTTGTTCACTTTCACCAGTGGATAATGAGCCCCACTTCGGCTAATTCTTTTAGAGAACTACTATGTGCTGCTTGTAATCTGTTGCAGACCCGCCAGAAAGACGTTCCAACGACACAAGATGAGACGATATAGGAGTTGTCAATACCACACAGTTCACTTGCTGTCCATCTTGTGTCGTGGAATCGAAAACCAAAGTACAGTTTTCTGCATTTTCCGACAAGGAAGCCAAGCTCCCCCACCATTCTGTACACTGTAGTGGATCTTTTTTGTAAGATGTCATCTTCCAGTGACAATGTCTTCAAAATGCTGGCCACAGTTTCTTGAATATTGGAAGCAGGAACTCCAGATAAAATGCAATCCTAATACAGTTTCCTGCTCATAAATTGATTAGGAGGTTCTGGTGTTGTGGCATTTAATTTTTTTGTTGCAGTTCTTGGTCGTTTTGGAGTTGCACCCAATTCGGAATCTTTGGGGAGTTCTTCAACTGCAGCGTTCAGTGTTTGAATTGTAACAGTCTGGGACGCTTCTGAAATGGTTGCAGCTGCAGCAGAAAGGGTTGGATCCGTAGATGTAGTTGCAACTGAAGAGGCAGTAGCAGTTGGGGGGGGGAAGGAAGAGGAAGTAGCAGTTGGAACAATTCTACATTTTTTTTTGGGGGGGGGGAATTCTGCAAAAAATTTCCCTTTATTTCTATTCTTGTAGAAACCCCAAAGTGCTCCCACTATATTTCTCCTTATTCAATAAGGAGAAGGACCATTCTAGACATTCCCTAATGTGGCCCATTCTGTTACTTCAAGCATTCCATATTTTCTGAAAAACTTTTCAAAAATATGGCCGCACAGAATGGGTTCTCCACGGACGCTGCTATATGCTTGCTGAATGTCTTCTGTCCTCGTCATCTATAATTAAAAAAAAAAAAAAAAAAAAAAAAAAAAAGACATTAGAAAATTAACACCTAGATTTAAAAAAAAAAAAAAAAAAAAAAATTATTTAAACAGTAACAAAATTTAATTAACACTAACTAGAAAATAATACGTTCTATGTCGAGAAAAATTGAACAGTTGAAAAGAAAATTATTTAAAAAATAGAAAAAGAAAATTTCAAATATACAGGAAATCAGATTTAAATAACTGAAATTAAGCATTTTTATTTTTTAAAACTGTCATTAAAAGTACGTTTTTATCAAAATTAATAGACAATGAGAAACCTAATTTCAAATATGCAAGAAATAAAGTTTAAAAAAATTATAAATAGCAGAATGTTTGGTTTCTTACAGATTTTTATAAAAAGATCTTCAATTTGAGCATGAACCACATCTTATTTACATAAGACTGTTTAGTGAACTAGTAAATGAAAAAGGAAAGCTTTAAAAAAGTTGAAATTTTCGGAGAATACGATCTGTTGAAATGCAGCGAAAAAACAAAAAAGGCCACATGTCCCCTTTGTTAGGGATAAAACGAACAAATTTAGATCACGTGACCTTTTCATAATGCCAATTTCAGTCTACCATACATTTGGAAAAAAAAAAAATTATTTTAATAAAATAGCGTAACTACGTTTTTTTAATCTTGTCATTTTGGACGATTTTAAACTATTATAAATTATAATTAAGTTAAAATTTTAAAAATTCTTGTAAAAAAAAATTCATCTAAAATATTTTATTTCTTCAGACAATGTCCTTAATATTACTTATTCACAAAAGCAATTAAAAGTTTTTCTACATAAGTAATGTTATAGCTTTATTGAATTCATTTTTTAATCCAGAGAATTTTCAGCTAAATAGCTGAAATTTGAAAAAAAAATGTAGGTGATTTACAATCTCCAAAGACTCCTTTTAACTAATAAAAATTTCTAATAAACAAGAAAGTTTATTTAATTAAATTGGGGGTAACAAAGTTTTTACATTTTTTAAATAAAAAAATGTAGAAATAATTTCATTCATTCGTGAATAAGTTCTAAAAATTTCACTAAAATCGGACAATTATTTGATTTTTGCAAAAATTTCAAATTTAATGTGTTTTCAACGGGGGGGGGAGAGCCATAAAAATCAATGTTAATCTTTGTAGAAGCCGGTGACGTAAACAAAACAAAATTTTCGAGCAAAATGTTAGAGATTAAAAAAAAATTATAATTAAAAATTACTTTGATCTTTCCTCTTCAGAAAAACAGTTTGGGACCGTTTTTATTCATACTGTTTCGTTAACGATTTAGTGGAGGTACCTATAAAATTCAATACAACCTTCATGACAACGTATTTTCTATACAAGTCGCACAAAAATTATGTTTCAGAAACGCTGGCGTCCGTTTAGACGCATTTGTTCTGAATTTCCGATTGACCCCTGAAAAGTTTCAATACCCGCAACTTTTCGTAGGAAATGAAACATTTCTGCAGAAAGAGTACATGGTTTAGTCAGAAGATTCCTGCTGCTCGTTAAACCCATTTGTGTTGACTTCGTTTACCCATTTGATTAAGAGAAGTCACACTTTCTAGGATTTCTTTGAGAGAACCTAGAAAAGGTTTCCCACTGAAAATTTAGGCACCTCCACAATTTTCTACACCTAAATTTAAATTGAAATTTTACAAATAAATAAGTTATCTTCAAGCTTTAAAATTAGCTTTAATTGAAAGTCAAGAGATTAAATTTAGTAATTCCAGTAAACAAAATACACTGGCGTATTTTAAAGCGAAGTTATATTGATTGGAATCTAAAAATTCAGAGCTTTTTTTAAAAAAATTTAAAAGTAGCGCCATTTTTTTTTTTAATTGATCGTCAAATTTCAAAACAGTAGCCACATTCCCGTTTTAAAAATCTGGCAAAAATAAAATATACGTCGCTGACACGTTATTGAAGTCAATTTTTAAATAAAAACTAACCATCTGATTTCAAACAATTGTGCCTGCTTACTTTCAGTAAAATTCCCTGTAATTTATTATCAGATTAGGTAGCCCGAGCCTGACAACTGGCAGCACGTGTTGACAGATTTGATAAGGGGAAGGGGGGCCCGAAGGCGACAAACACGAGAATGTAACTTACTTTGTAAGAGAAGACAATCCTTGAATCACGTGACCTTTTAATGCTAAATATCACGTACGGGCCCCCGTACAAATAAAATACGGGCAATCAAAATGCAAAAAATTAAAATGTTTTTAATTATTTTAAAAATTGACGGGGTCAGTTATTTGTATTAAGCTTTTAAATTTTCGATTAGTAATTGTAGTCTTCATGCTTTAATTACATACCCTAGCCTGACAATAGAGGAAGAAATTTAATTGAACCCAAGAGTACCATACGTTATACACGCATGGACGATCAGGTCTCGAAAGACATGACTGGTCAGAAGATTTTTCTGTAGTAGGTTGCCATTACTTTCTGCGGTAGACTGGTTGACAACCAAGGCACAAAACCAATGTTGCTATTTAACCCATAGCTCGAGGGAGAAGCGACGGCTTAATACCTTCCTCAAAGTTATTTGCACGTAAGTGAACCCAACGAGTACGACTGGAATTCGAACTTGTCTCGACGATTTCTCGTTCCAAGTCGATATCCACTGCACCACAGTCACGTCAGGGATTAAGCGAATTTTAAAACACTTGATCGCTTTGTGAAAGGTGTCATATCCGCAATCTCTTTCGATTGATTATACGTGTAAAAAGTTAAATGAAATTTCGTATTCATTATTAGTTGCTGATCTGAGCTCCAATCGTGGATAGGAACTCGAGAATGAAAGTCAGACAAGAGATTGTCAAAATCTTAAAATTGATTTTTTATTAAGCTTCTGTATACGTGATAAAGTCAAACGAAAAGGCAAGCAAGATGTTAGTTAACTAAGTTCTGTTGAAACAAAATGACAAAAGTATGTCTTTCCATTCCTCGTTTAAATATTGGTAAGATTTTCCATGGTTAACTCCAGGTTTATTTCACACGGAAAAAAGTTTAACAGAATTTTCTATATAGCTGTTGTCGAGTAACAAAATTCGACTTCAAGTTTTGGGGAGGCGGGTAATGGTCTGTTAGTCTTCCAAGAAACTTTTTGACCCGGAGGTTTAGGTAACAAAGTCGTAAATCTAAATGAACTCAATTTTTAGCGTCTGGTATGGTTAGCAATATTAAAAAAAAGCATCAGACGTTCAAGCTATCTATTCAATCGACAGCGCCAATATCACGAGTTCAAAACGGCTGAAGTGTTCTTGTTTAGGTCAATGGAGGAGATTTGTGTTCTTATATTATAACCAAGACGACGGAAAAACTTTCAATGATAGTGGAACCAAAGGCTTTCCTACGGGAACCAAAAATCAGAAAGACCTTTATTATATGGGGAAGAATCAAACAGAATTAAATAAAAATACGATTTTATAGAATGAGTAAATGTAGGATGTGCGTTGTGGTACAGTGGATATAGACTCGGAACGAGAAACCTGGGAGCCAAGTTCGAATCCATTGTATTCACTTTCGTGCAAATACCCTTGGGAAAGGTATTAATCCGTCTTCCTTCCTCTTTCGAGACACAATCGCCCAAGCGTGTATCACGTATGGCACTTAACTGAATATTCCACCTCAAAGAACACGGCAAGTAGAAAAAAAAAATGATCCAAGGTGTCACGCGTAAAAAAAGGAAAAATATGGAGAGATTGCAGGATTGAAGTTGTCTAAGAAAGGCGTCCATAAAGGATTTTGAAGTCACTAAATCCTTAACCGAAATGCTGTCCTTTTGAGAGGAAAATTTAGCTTATAGAATTGAAAACTAAGGCAAAGACCCGAAAATAAACTAGCTTCGAGGCCAGAAGATAAGCATTTGATTTGAACGATTTTCAAACAGCAACACTGAAGGTTGCTTTTGGGATTTAGAATAGCTAGCGAACAAACTTCAATCGGAGCGTGAAGCTCGTTTTAGTGCGACAGGTCATTTTACGAGTTTTTCATTTTTAGGTGAAAGAAGCCACTGACGGTGTTTAATAGAAGTTCTTTTAAAGGGAAAACTGACAGGTTTTGTTTAACGGCATATCAAACTCTGGATTATTTAATGCAAAGGTGGTTTTCAGATATTTTAATGTTCAGTTTAATCAGATTTTGATGAAAAATTTAATTTCGGAAAACTTAAGAGGTCTTCTAGTTTTGTATTCAAAAATGTATTACTGGTAATATTTTTCCTTTCTATAAAAGTATTTTATACTGTCATGGTATTTTGACCGAAGTTTGTAGGTTAACTATTTGCCCATAGCTGGGACCCTAGCAGATGCTACCGTTCTGGATCAGGGTGTACCTGGGAACAGCAATTAAGTGGTTCCATGCTCCGCACAATTAGAGGCCTTGCTGCCGGATGCAGTTTACCATCATACTCAGGTTTTGTTTTGAATTATTTGTCTAAGACAACAAAAATCCTTTATCGGACCTAAGCAAAAAGCTAAAGAAAGAAACTAACAGAAAAGTCTCATCAAAAGTTGGCCTGAAGCAGTTCAGGTCATTCAGCTTTTGGCCGACTAAAAACCAGTGTTGATTTAGAAACGCTACTGACGCTTGTTCCAAATTTTGCATTGTTTATTGATCGTCAGAAAAGATTCAGTATAAAGTTCTGAACTGGTTATTGCGACAAGGCAAAGTTACGCAGATTGAAGTCGGTGATTTTTAAAAGGTGTTAAATTTCACTGGACCAATTAGCGGCTGCACAGAAGCAAGAGTTTTTTTTCCATTTTAAGAAACAAGGACTTTCTTCCAAACTGCTAAAAGAAATTAGAATATAAAAATGGTAAGAGTTGTAATATTGTTTGCTTTAATCTTTCAGAAAAAGAGATGGCAGATAAGTGGCCTCGAACAATGTAAGACAGGGTCGTTCAATCCCTTGAATTTATGTTTACTATATCCCCATACCAGAGGGTATTTAATCGACAACATTTAAGTATTTCCTAACGGGAAGAGGAAGAGACCTTGCATGCTCTAAAGTCAGATTTAATGAAGTTTGTTCTGGATTGAGAAGCAGCGGTTAGTTTAGGTCAGTGTTACTTGGATGTGCGTTAAGAACGACGTTAATTATAATTTAGGAATAAATGATCGTAAGTATCTGAATTGTCGAATGGGTATGAATCAACTCTTGTTTAACTGAATGGTTGACATGTTTAACTGGATTACGAGTAAAACCGAGATATCCACAAATACAGTTAGGAGCACGAATCCAATAAAACGAGGAAGCATGAGGAACTCAAATTCTGAAATTGTTAGGAAATTTCAACCTATCTGACAAATTTCAACGCAGAAAAAAAAAAAAAGACAGGTTATATTATATCCGTGATAATATTCGAACAAAGTTGGGTGTATAAAACCTGGTCATGAAAGTGGTAAATAGCGTCACGGGTCTTTCAGCAGCTTTTAATAAGAAACTTACATTTGACTTCCAGAAACTGATGCGTGAGAGACTCGAGGGGTCGGAAGTAGTACTTTATTTCTATAAACTCGTGGTGAGGAGAAACTAAGGTATTTCAACCTACCTGTAGGTAAGAGGACAACCATGTCTCTCGCCTGCCTTCCTACCTGGTCGGAGCCGCCATTTGGATTTAAGTAACAGTCTACATAATGCCTTTACTTCGATTCTTCCAAGGAGTAATATTGGTTTTGCTGGTCGAACAAATATATAGTCTAACAGTTTGTAAGACATTTGGAAGGGGGTGGAAGTTAGATAATCGCTACAAAAAAAAAAAAAAAAAAAAAGCAAGTCAAAATCGAGGTCATTTTCTTGAACGACGGAGTCACATCTGACGGAGACTTAGAATAAATTTTAGAGTTTTTTTTTTTTATCTGAATTCGTTTTAAAGTCACATGCCAAGTCAGAACCAATGATTTGCGACATACCATTTTTTTCTACTTAAACAGGAGACAGCTTCATAAGAAAAAAAAAAGCATGAACGAATCTCATCGCAAGATATGGGTTGTGCGTGTTATAATTGTTTCCTGAAAATTTTGATTCGAGTTGTTTCATCAAACCCAAAACTTCGATCCAAAAAGAAAGTTTAAGCGCCACATTTTTCCGATTTCAGCCTCCGGTTCACTGTACTTAGTTTTCCATAAAGCTTAGAGATGTTTGTGTAGCTTGATACGCTAATGTAATTCTGTAAATTGAATTGTTCGATCTATGAATAAAGGCCCAGAAAATGTCAATCGTCGTGGTTTATGAGCCCAACGACCGGGACGAGCGGGTCTCGATTTTCAGTCAGTTTGTATTGAGCATTTTATTCCCTCCCCTTTTCATATCAAATGTATTTTTGTGTTGTACATCGAAGCAAATTTATGACGTTTTGTTTCCCCACTTTTTTTTTTAGGTGTCCCTGTAAATATACAGGTATTGTGGTGCGTGAAGAATTGGGTAGTGATGGATGGGTTCTTGTAGTGAATCAAGAAATTGTAATCAGTGATGGAGTCGTGAATCTGATTAGCTAGGTATAGGAGAGTAAAAGTACCAAATTCATCCCATCCCTCTTTCGGCCTTGTGCAATACTAACTGTAAAAACAGTAATAAATATACGCTTATCTGTTTCGCAGATTAAGCGCGTAATATTTTATTACGAAAAAAACTGTGACTGAGCAAGTTTCTAAGTTTCTTTTTGTTTTAGTTTAATTTTTGAATCTGCATGATTGAACTTTCGTTTTTCTTGCTATGGTGAGACCACAATGGATGAGTCTCCCCAACGAGAATTAACGGTATCGTCTAAAACGCCGTACGTTTGAACAACAACGGTCGAGAAAACAAGAAAATGCGGTCAACTATGACCAAACGAAAGTAAAATAACGGCAATTTATTACAATCCCGGAGCTTTTGATATCATTGCAGCAAAGAGAATCTCCCTGTTGACACCCGACGTGAAGACGCGAAAACTTGTCGGTGTCAACAGGGAGACTATGGAGGGGCGCTACATAATCTGAAAATTTCAGCCAAAGCGTTCCCGTTCAATGTGGGATATGATTCTTGCAACTGAGGAAGAGGCGAAGAGTCTAGCAGGCAGCATTCTGACAACAAAAAGTGACAGATTACAAAATGAATATTTAGGCACAAGACGAAGTCCGACTGTCGTCCTTGGAGTGCCACTTGATACATCCAGCGACTATATGGGAAGCTTTTTCGCAGTTTGGTTTGGTGGAGGAGGTGAATAGGATAGTCAGTTAAACGGGAGTACCCAGAGGATTTCGAACTGCAAGTGGTACTAAACTGAAAAGAATTAATAAGGATCCCCGATATATTGTGTAGGGTAAGGAGGATATTCGTCGTAGTGAAGAGAAGAAAGCCCTACTGCTGAACGTGTGGGGTAGCAGAGCACTTGGCAAAAGTGTGCCCAAAAAGAAATCCAGTGGCGAAACCGGTAGCATCGGTGACGGAGAAAGTTGTAGCAGCTGATGAAGTGGTGGTAGCGGCAGACAATACCAGCCAGGAACCGGCGAATGAATGGGCTGCTGTAGTGAGGAGTGGGGTGGGAATTGTCATCCCGTCCTCAGCAAGACATAGAAAATAAAAAATAAAGTCACCATTGGAAAAACAAAACAAAACAAAACTCAAAGCAACATGAACCAGTGGTGACTACAAAACGAGCAGCAGAGATGGAGTGCGAAGCGATCCCCCCTGGCCTCGGTTGTCATCGCTGAAGCAGGCAAGGGAGGACGAGGAAAAAAAAAAAAAAAAAAAAAAAAAAAAAACCTGATTGCCCGCAAGACCCAGTCTGCCCCTGCAAAAAAAATAAAAAATAAAAAAAATTAACATTCCTGCGAAGGTAAGGCGTCTCCTCTCTTTCGAGGTCCTACTTCCTCCCTTAAACCCTCCCCAGCCGCTTTCCAAGAAAAAGGGAAAGAAAACATGATTTCGTGACGGAACAGTGTGATAAGTAAACAGACAGGTCCTGGAGAGGGTCCCTTCATCCCAAAAGCGGGCCTTCCTAAGGCGTTTGTTTAAGTGTACTGCTGTAGATCGGAAATTGAGCCCTAGGAACTTCCTGAACGACCCCAGGGTGATCGCCCTAATTAGAAGTACGGGTAGCATTCTGAAAGTATGGGATCACCGCTCGGGAGGCGAGAGATTTCTAAGAGCCCGCCATCAGTAATCAGATGAACGAACTGCTTAGCTCTCTCGACGAATTCCGCCAGTCACGATGCATTTGCTGGGGAACTCCACACAGAGGGTGATCCCCCAGCCGCTACCCCGGTTGCTTCCTTTCTCGTGTTCTTGGTCTCTTCATTTACTTTTTCAGACTTGTCATTGCTTTCAATCTTATTCTTATAGGGACCCCCTTTGGTGGATTTTACATTATCCGGAGATAAAGGGGTAGCCTCGTTTTTATCCGGGGTGGGGGGGGTCTTTCTTGAGAGAAAAGAGTTTTTAACGATGGACCGACTCTGGTCGGCCATCTTGGTAAAATCTGCTTTTCTTTCAGATATGAAAGAAAAAGTTTTTTTTTTTTTTTTTTTTTTTTTTTTAGGTACTTCGTTGCCTCACCCAACATTTTCTTAGAGCCCTCTCCTGCTTCATACTCTGCTCCATCCCCTGCTAGAAGCACAACCCACAAGAGGTAAAGGAGTCCAAGCGTGGAGCAGAAAGAGTAAAAAAGACAGCAGCTACCATTTAACACAGAAAATGTATCAACCCAAACCAGTCCAAAAGCGCCAAACAATATGGAAGCCGGATACAGGCGTTAAAATACATGTTGCACTTTCAGAAGTTTGGCGAAAAACCAGGGGATAATCCACGTAACTTTCCCTATGCACAAAGAATCCTTTCGATTATCCGAACTGGCCCGGGTTCACGGCAGGCTTGAGCCATGGTAGATGACGCCTTAAAAGCATTCAAAGATATGAAGCCGCCAATCATCATTACGGATAATGAACATAAGGAAACTTAGGCAATTCTGCTCGAGGAGGCTCCCTGTATTGAGCATTAAAGCTAACCTTCCCGTGGGATATCGGTGGCCTCGCCTCAAAGGGCCGCATGGCACTGAAGTGAGGCGGAGGACCTATGGGCGGGGCTGTCGGTATTCTCTCCCCGATCATGTTTAAGGGAGTTGCTCAACCCTAGAAGGACTAACAATGGATCTCTTTTTTAGCTAGTCTGAATGCCCTGGGGCTGAGGTAGGAGTCTCGCAGGGCGAAACTCTTTCGCGACCTCCAGCGCCTGGGGGTGGATATATGTGTTCTGCAAGAGACTCGTTTCCATTCAGGTGGTCATGATTCTCAGCATGTTATAATGACCGCTCTAGGGGGGTCTCTTGGCTGGTTACACGTTCTTTGAATCGCGGATACGGAAGGCAGGCAGGCTTTGTGTTCTGGACGTTACCATAAACGAGCAGGCTTTTCGTTTCATTGGGGTTTATGCGCCCAACGCCAGTGGGGAGCGGGCCGACTTTTTTCGGCTGATCGATCCCTTTCTGACGACATCTCGCCAGGTAGTTTTAGCGGGTTACTGGAATACTGTCCTCGATCCCGAGATAGTACCCGTACGATCTAACAACCCGGATGTAAAACCATTTCGGGAGTTTATCGACAGGCTTGACCTTGTCGATAAGTTCCAGAATTAGCTTTCCCGGGATGAAATGCGGACTTAAGGTCAGCTCAGCTTCGGTGTTGCGTACAAGCTACATTGACCGAGTACTAGTTAGGAGAGTCGACTTAGTGCTCTTAGGCTGTACAAGTTTTCATAGTATATTTCATTCGGATCATAGGCTTGTCCGGGTTCGTCTAAACTTAGATAAGGCTAAGATTAGGATAGCTGACTACTGGAAATTCAACACATCGTTGTTCGATGAGAAGGATTTTCAGGACCAGCTGCTACTAACTATAAAGCGGGAGTTGACGGGTATCTGTGGTTGGGAATAAGTGGTGGGCACACTTTAAGTCAACTATTAGGTCGTTTTCCGTTGAATATAGTAAGCGACTCAGATTAGCAGTGCAGACGGCACAAGAAACTAGAGTAGAAAGGGCCATCAAATCGGAAGATAGTGGGGAAATAGCCGTAGCTAGGGCAGAGCTAGCCTCCTTATCAAGAAGCATCAAGCTCTGGTAGTTAGGGCTAGGTTAAAAATAATGTCTTCCGAGGCGACAAATAAGTCCGAAATATCGCAAGTCGATAAATCAATGGCGTCACATTGCCGGATGGGCGGAATGTGACTACAAACGATGGCATATGCGAGGCATTTCGATCTTACTTTCAGGATCAATTTACCAAGGAGCCCGGTCTGAGCCAAGCTCAGCTCGCTACCTATTTAGCTGACTTTCCTCGTTTTGAGGCGGCTGAAGTGGCTGGGTGCGAGGGTCCGATAACAGAGGCGGAAATCTGGGATGCGCTCAAGCATGTCGGTCATGACAAGACTCCGGGTATTGATGGTCTTCCCTACGAACTGTACTTGAGGCAGTCGCACCTGCTTGTCCCTCTGCTGGCAGTGATGTTGAACCACTGGATGAAGAACGGGAGTATTCCTGATCGCTTCACCAGAGGTGTGATTAAGCTGCTTTGTAAGGATAAGCACGGAGGGGATGAGATTAGTAATTTTCGGCCCTTAACTATGTTAAATACAGAGTTAAAGATTTTGGCCAAGGTCTTAGCCAACCGTTTGCAGGCTGTCCTGCCTAGTCTGATTGGCCCCGAGCAGACTTGTGCTGTGAAGGGCAGGACTATTCAGGACAACCTTCATATGGTACGCTTGATCTTAGAAAAAGTCGTCGGAGAAGCCGCGCTGATCAATATGGATTAGTCCAAGGCTTTCGATAGGGTTGACCATCAATTTCTCAGAGCTGTTCTCGAGGTAGGTTTCGGCCGTATTTTCGCTCCTGGATACGTCACTTGTATCGGTCCCCCGGAGCTGTGGTGGAAGTGAATGGGGTAAGGTCGAAGCCTTTCATGTTGTCCAGGTCTATTCGTCAAGGTTGCCCCCTTTCGCCGATGCTGTATGTTCTTGCGTTGGAGCCATTCCTTCGCAAGTTAAAGGTGAATCCGGTCCTACAAGGAATTACCCTCCCTGGTTTGAACACCTCGGTCAGGAATTCTGCCTATGCCGACGACGTGACTGCTTTTGTGCAAGGCAGTGCCGAGAGTCATGAAGTCGGAAAGGAAATCAGCAGGTATGAATCGGTAACGGGAGCCAAGATCAACCGTGACAAGTGTGGGCTTGCGGTTGGGTTCGTGAAAGGGAGTTTCTCTTCCCGGGCCCTTCAGCTAGACAGATAGGCCTGTCAGGATACTCGACATCCTGATTGGCCCCGATCTCCAGTTGGACATGAATTGGTTGGTGGTCCGAGAAAAGGTTAGGCTGCAGTTCGTCTGTGGTCTCAGAGGAATCTTTCCTTAAAGGGGAGGGCGGAAGTTTGTGCTTAGCACATCTACCCATCCTACTTTACAGGTTCTCGGTTCTTCCCCTCTCGTCCACCGAACTAGTTTTACTAGTCAGAGTCTTGTTCCATTTTTTGTGGCGCAAGAAAGCACATATGGTGCGTCGCGAGGTCTGTTGCCTCCATCCTGCTGAGGACGGTCTAGGAATGCCCGACGTTGAGATCCGTCAACAAACGCTGCAGCTGAAATTCTTTGACCGAATCTGTTCGCAAGACGAGGGTAACGGCCTCGTCTGGAAGGAAGACGCTAGGAAAGCTTTTCCAGCTGTGAGAAGTGTGCATGAGGGAGAGGAGGAGGTCCTGCGCAATCCTCGTGCCGAGTGCTCCTATCGCGAGTGTCGACGTGCTCTGGACGAATTCACACGGCTAAAAGAAGGCCTCCGATTCCCGACTGTTGTCTCCTAAGGCATTATGATCTGAGGAAAGAGTTAAGTTTGACCTTGGGCGACAGGATGGAGGTGTCAACAACGACGAGGCGTCGCTTACCTGGCTGGTGTTGCGGAAGGCTCTCTGGGTCGGCAAAAAGCTCTATGCAGCGGCGTTGGCAGTTACGCCAAGTGCGTGCTCTGTGGTGTGGGGGTGTAGTCTTCGGACCACATCTTTCACTGCAGTGTTGTGCGGCCGTTGTGTGAGTTAATTGAAGGCTACATGGTTCGCATCTTGGGTGGAAAATTTTTTGTCCTTCAAGCCAGTGCCGTTCGTAGCAATGTTGTGCCTCAGTTGAAAAAGAATGAACTGTCTTGTGTGTACTCGGCATTATGAGTCGTGATTTGGACGACGCGAAAGAAGGAATTTTATGAAGGTGAGAAGTTTTCCTCCTCAACTAGTTCTGTTTTTAAGCATCAGTTTAAAATCAAGATCATGGCGGAAAGGAGGCGGCTCTCTTCATTAAAATTTGGCGAAAGGTGGGTGACTGCTTCGCGTTTGGTGTGCGTGAAAGGGGTTAAGAGTTGGAACTGGAGGTGACCTAGTCTAGAGGGTATTGGTCACCTGCATTAAACAATCAGCCCAGTGTTAGTTTAGCTTAGGTCAATTTTCATTTTGATTTGAACAACTAAACTTAACTTAGCTAGGGTATGAATAATTATAGCCCCTCTCCACTTATCTGTCCTCTATATCTTTGGTTAATATTCCCCATCCCCCTCCCACCATTTAGGTGACAATGATGGCGGTCGTCTGGTAACTGCCAGATGCCTTTCGTTTCGTATTTGTTATTGTGTCTAAATGAGCGAGTGAATGTGCGAGTTATTGTAGATTGTATAAATGGTACATGTAAATTAATCCCTCAGTATTTTCGTCTAGTTAACCGCGACTTCCGCCATATTTAGACTGTGAGGGCTTCCCCATACTAACATCAGTTTTGTAAATAATATTTGAACCATCAAAGGATATTGGGATTTTTTATCACAGTCCCCACAAGATTGTACATAGTTAGTTAGGTAGTATCTCCTAGAGCGAGTGTGGCATTGTGGTGTTTGTGTAAGCGTTGTGCGACTGGAGCGTTTTAGTGAGAAAAATATAAGAGCGATTGGGTCAGTGATAGAGGCTAGTTAACGATAAGAAGTGATGACCAGCCCCCATTTTAGGCCTTGTGTCATATTCAATTCATGCATTTTGCGTAATAAATATTTATGAATATTGCTTGAAAGAAGCAACATGGATAGCGAATATCTTCCTGACCTCTTTCCAACATACGATCCACAATTTTTTGTGGAAGACAAAAATGAGGAAGAAAGAAATCCTCCCATCGAACTTTTCCCAGATAAATTGGCCATGAGCCTTAACACTTTTGACCATTACTCTGACCCCCAACTGCAGCCGTTCGGAGGCTTAATAATATAGAAGCTGATTTGGGTTCGGCGATGCCGGAGCTCCAAATCGAACATCCCGAACTCATTCGGGCTGCTGAACCCAATCGAAAATGTGGTAAGTTAGTTTCAGTCCTAAGGAAATTAGTGATTTTACTTTTTTTTATTCTATCTATTAAAATGAAATAAATAGGGATATTAGGTTCCGTTTTGTTCAGGAGTTATATTATCCATATGCTTTCATTTACAGTCGAACGAAAGAACCATTTACAGTCGAACGAAAGAAACTCTTTCATTTACAGTCGAACGAAAGAAATCCTTTCATTTACAGTCGAACGAAAGAAACTCTTTCATTTACAGTCGAACGAAAGAAACTCTTCATTTACAGTCGAACGAAAGAAACTCTTCATTTACAGTCGAACGAAAGAAACTTTTCATTTACAAAATGAACGAAAGAAACTTTTCATTTACAGTCGAACGAAAGAAACTCTTTCATTTACAGTCGAACGAAAGAACTTCATTTACAGTCGAACGAAAGAAACTCTCATTTACAGTCGAACGAAAGAAACTCTTTCATTTACAGTCGAACGAAAGAAACTCTTTCATTTACAGTCGAACGAAAGAAACTCTTTCATTTACAGTCGAACGAAAGAAACTCTTTCATTTACAGTCGAACGAAAGAAACTCTTCATTTACAGTCGAATGAAAGAAACTCTTTCATTTACAGTCGAACGAAAGAAACTCTTCATTTACAGTCGAACGAAAGAAACTCTTTCATTTTACAGTCGAACGAAAGAAACTTTTCTATTTACAGTCGAACGGAAAGAAACTCTTTCATTTACAGTCGAACGAAAGAAACTCTTTCATTTACAGTCGAACGAAAGAAACTCTTTCATTTACAGTCGAACGAAAGAAACTCTTCATTTACAGTCGAACGAAAGAAACTCTTCATTTACAGTCGAACGAAAGAAACTCTTTCATTTACAGTCGAACGAAAGAAACTCTTTCATTTACAGTCGAACGAAAGAAACTCTTTCATTTACAGTCGAACGAAAGAAACTCTTCATTTACAGTCGAACGAAAGAAACTCTCTATTTACAGTCGAACGAAAGAAACTCTTTCATTTACAGTCGAACGAAAGAAACTCTTTCATTTACAGTCGAACGAAAGAAACTCTTTCATTTACAGTCGAACGAAAGAAACTCTTTCATTTACAGTCGAACGAAAGAAACTCTTTCATTTACAGTCGAACGAAAGAAACTTTTCATTTACAGTCGAACGAAAGAAACTCTTTCATTTACAGTCGAACGAAAGAAACTCTTCATTTACAGTCGAACGAAAGAAACTCTTTCATTTACAGTCGAACGAAAGAAACTCTTCATTTACAGTCGAACGAAAGAAACTCTTTCATTTACAGTCGAACGAAAGAAACTTTCATTTACAGTCGAACGAAAGAAACTTTCATTTACAGTCGAACGAAAGAAACTCTTTCATTTACAGTCGAACGAAAGAAACTCTTCATTTACAGTCGAACGAAAGAAACTCTTTCATTTACAGTCGAACGAAAGAAACTCTTCATTTACAGTCGAACGAAAGAAACTCTTCATTTACAGTCGAACGAAAGAAACTCTTTCATTTACAGTCGAACGAAAAGAAACTCTTTCATTTACAGTCGAACGAAAGAAACTCTTCTATTTACAGTCGAATCGAAAGAAACTTTCATTTACAGTCGAACGAAAGAAACTTTCATTTACAGTCGAACGAAAGAAACTCTTTCATTTACAGTCGAACGAAAGAAACTCTTTCATTTACAGTCGAACGAAAGAAATCATTTACAGTCGAACGAAAGAAACTCTTTCATTTACAGTCGAACGAAAGAAACTTTTCATTTACAGTCGAACGAAAGAAACTCTTTCATTTACAGTCGAACGAAAGAAACTCTTTCATTTACAGTCGAACGAAAGAAACCTTTTCATTTACAGTCGAACGAAAGAAACTCTTTCATTTACAGTCGAACGAAAGAAACTCTTTCATTTACAGTCGAACGAAAGAAAACTCCTTCATTTACAGTCGAACGAAAGAAACTCTTTCATTTACAGTCGAACGAAAGAACTCTTCATTTACAATGAACGAAAGAAACTCTTCATTTACAGTCGAACGAAAGAAACTCTTTCATTTACAGTCGAACGGAAGAAACTCTTTCATTTACAGTCGAACGAAAGAAACCTTTCATTTACAGTCGAACGAAAGAAACTCTTTCATTTACAGTCGAACGAAAGAAACTCTTTCATTTACAGTCGAACGAAAGAAATCCTTTCATTTACAGTCGAACGAAAGAAACTCTTCATTTACAGTCGAACGAAAGAAATTCTTTCATTTACAGTCGAACGAAAGAAACTCTTTCATTTTATACAGTCGAACGAAAGAAACTCTTTCATTTACAGTCGAACGAAAGAAACTCTTTCATTTACAGTCGAACGAAAGAAACTCTTTCATTTACAGTCGAACGTGAAAGAAACTCTTTCATTTACAGTCGAACGAAAGAAACTCTTTTCATTTACAGTCGAACGAAAGAAACTCTTTCATTTACAGTCGAACGAAAGAAACTCTTTCATTTACAGTCGAACGAAAGAAACTCTTTCATTTACAGTCGAACGAAAGAAACTCTTTCATTTACAGTCGAACGAAAGAAACTCTTTCATTTACAGTCGAACGAAAAGAAACTCTTTCATTTACAGTCGAACGAAAGAAACTTTTCATTTACAGTCGAACGAAAGAAACCTTTCATTTACAGTCGAACGAAAGAAACTCTTTTACAGTGCCTTCAGTCGAGAAGATCTGCGAACGAAAGAAAAAAACGTATGAGCCAGGCCGGAAAGGCAATGCACAACCACCAAGAAAGAGAACGAAGGAAAGGGATGACAATGCTTTTGGAAGGTCTTCGAGAATTGGTCCCTGCTGTAAGGGACGATAAAAAGGCCTCCCAGAAGAAAATCATCGACGAGGCAAAACTGTTTTTCTTTCGTATTTGAAAGAAAAAACAAAGGCATGTAACTTAAGAAGCAAAGAAGCGGAAATTAGAAGCCGAACTAGCTTCAGGACCAAATGGTAAGAAATATTTTCAAATTTCTATCATTTTTTCTTTTCCAGTTTTTTTATTTTATTTTATTTTTTATTTGTTTAGTTACACAGTCCACACCCTTGGATATCTAAAATGAAAATGTCCTAGCTAGCTTTGTTATATTTCGTTTCTGAAGGTTTGCCGTTTATCTCATTCGTTAACATGGAGGTATCGTAATTCGTTTACTACAACTAAATTTTCGACCCGTGTTCCCGAAATTTCTTGTACACGCACACACTTGGGGGCTGTAGACATGTTTTAGCGTAGTAGCAAAAGTAAATCACCTGTCATGTATGGCGATATTATGACACGAAACCTGCCAATCAGAAGGCTGCAGCGGTTTCTTTTTCATACACTAGCCATTTTATTTAATTTAATTCAAATAATTCTTTGTGCTAGTCTGCTTTTATTTTAACTATTTTTAACTGATTTTTTAGGTGTCCTTGTTATATGGGAAGAACGGCGTGCGACGTCTCGTAGGACCTTCACAAATTAGTGAAAAGGCAATCTCGAGTACACCTCCGTGATGAGAATGTCGATAAAGCTATTGAACAACTCGAATCGTTTCGCCCCAGATCACCCAGAAGTCCTGGCTAATCTTCTGATGATTCTGAAGAACAAATCAATGTCGAAGTGTGAAGTTAATTTAGATCTTCTGGCCTAAAAAACACACGACCAACAGCAACATGTTTGTTGCTAAGATAGTCTCGGTAGCAATTCAGTTGCTTTTCCAGTGTTTTTTTTTTCTTCAGAACTGTCTGAAAGAATATCCCTTCTGGAACCCTATAGTAGTTGCCCCAGAAATCTATTGGACCAAGGAGATCGATTTTTTTTTCCAACTATTCGTCTGGAAATTGGAAAGTTCCCTATCGTGAATACGTGGACAGTTACGGAGACCGCTGAAATATTGTCTTTCACTCGAAATCACATGACTTTTTTTAATTCTATTTGTCTATACAATTTTCTCTGTTGATAAATTTTTAAATATAAATTTCGTTTTGTTGTATTTGAATTTATCTTCTGTTATTTGTGTCAAATTTAATTGATTTTCACAGGTATAAATCTTTGTAACTTTATTTCAATTTCATTGACTTCTTCATTGCCGAAGAGACATTGAAATTGTGAGGAAAATTTCTAACCTCGACCACATTTATTGCACATTGGGGTGGGTTTTTGACCCTCCACGAATACTGAGAACCTTTCATGTACTATGCATGTAAGGATTAAATAGTAAATATTTTATTTAATTAACGTTGCATTTTAAGACACGCTTTCATCATTTTAATTTAAAGGTTGTTTTTCTTCATATTTGAAAAACGGGATTTTTATTTCCTGGATATTAAACATGACCAAAGAAAAAAAAAAAGTGAAAGTTTTAAGCGCTCCCTCGAAATGTAAACAAAACCCTTGACAATTATGTAACCACCCTTTCAAGAAATATCTTTAATGGTTTAAACAGGGTATCTACTGTTATTAAACAGGGTATCTACTGAAGAAAATAGTTTGAATAAATGAAAAAGGTTACATTTTCCAATTAATGAAGTAAAAACGTTTTTATTTACTCCTATAGCAGTTGGTTGGAAATAATTTGGTTTGAATGCGTTCGAGACCAGCTCGAAACAATGACGTGCAACGAAACGTTCACTACTTAGCACATTTCCGGAAATCTAAAAAATTAAATCACAATGAGAAATGTCTTAATTCGTAATTTCTAATTAATTTATGAAAAATTAGATTGAAAGATTTGTACTTATTTTTTGTGAATCGTGTAAATGTCACAAACGTTTGTTGCCCCGGTTCCTAGAAAAAAAAAATTGTACAAACGAAGCACATTTCAACAAATCTCATTTAAAACCATCTACTTTATAGCTGTTTTTTCAAATTTCTTTAAAATTTATGTTTAATTTTACGATTACTGGTTATCTGGATTGAGAGGCATGGGATGTCAGCCAAGGACCTTCAAAGTTTTCAGAGATCAATATCGAGAAAATATAGATGAGAAAATTGATGAAGCAATTTGGCTACTCGAATAAACTCCTCATAGCACTCGGAAGACCTGGACACTCCTGATGATTGGGAAGAGGACATCAATGTTGAGGCGTGAAGTTCATTTCCATCTTCCTGAACACACACGACCAACAGTAACACATTTTGTTGCTAACATGATCGTCCCAGTGGCAATTCTATTGGCCTCCTCCAGGGTTCTTTCGTCAGAAATAACTATGGCTGTTTCTTGTGGAACCCTATGGTCTTTTCTCTTGGCTTTAAAGCAGAGTGTCCGAGGAAATCTATTGGACTAAGGAGACTTTTTCCAACTAGTCTGAAAACACGAAAGTTCTCTTGTGAATAGGGAAGCTATTGAAATATTTGGGCAGGAGGATTTTGAAGAGTGTGTTATAACGCAAGAGGATAAATATTGAGCGAATATCTATAATCTCAGTAATAGTGATTCTTATCCGACAAGTGACATTCGGTCATTTAGTGAATACTATATTACAACTGAAGTCATGCATTTTGAAGTTTTATTTTTGAATTCTTTAGCACTACAATTTCAATGTTCTGCTTCCATCAAGAGAAGAATGGAGAAAGCTTAGAAAAGTCCAAAATCTCTTTCGCCTATCCTGGTGTATCCGTCTCCCTTCCCACAAGCATTTTCTACTGTTTGAGGCTCATGAACCTGTGATTTTACACAGATGTATTTTAATGCCCGGATGTTTTATATTACAGGAACTAATTCTCACCCACCACCCAGCAGCTTCTGATCATTTCTTCGTTGGTGTCTGCAGAAAAGAAATTGGCATAAAGACAAGAAAAAATAATGATAGCAAATTGAACCCCAAGACAAAAGTGGTTTTCCTTCTGCTTCAGTCTTTCACGCTGCCTTGTCTTTCACTCGTGTTCATCGATCTCGCGTATGCCTGTGATAATGTGTTGACCCCGTTTTCCGCTGTGAAACTGGTGTTTCTTCTGCCGTTGCTGACCGTAGCACGAATGGTGATTTGGACGACGTGCAAGTAGGGTCTCTTGCTATATGAATGTTATTATCGTCAGTATTTGATTAGATTCTGTCAGCATCAGCTTAAGATAAAGATCAGATCTGATTGAAAGCGGTTGATATCGACAGATTGTAGCAAATGGTGGGTGACTGTAGCAAGTCTGGTTCGCTTGAATGGGGCCAGCCTTTTTTTTTTTTTTTTTTTTTTTAAATCACTTGTTGTACAACTTTCCTCGGCTTCGTCTGACTGAAGGAGCAAGCTGCGAGAGTGGGATCACGGAGGGTGAAGTTCACTTAGCATTGAAGAGGGTAGGCATGGGCAAGTCTCTGAGACTTGATGGTCTAGCCTACGAATTGTACTTGAGGCTGTCGCACATCTTTGTACCGATTTTGACGGTGGGGTTCGAAACTGATTCCAGCAGAGTTTCGTGCCCGACCAGATTTCAAGAGGTGAGGTTACGCTATCGTCAAAGGTGTTGAGAAGGGCTTAGATGATTACAAGCCCATAACTCTGCTAAACACAGAGTTAAAGATTTCGGCCAAGATTTTGGCGAGTTGCTTGCAGCCGAGATTCTGTTGGGACCCGAGCAGACTTATGCTGTAAACAATTCAGCGCCACCTGTACTTGATCCGAACTATTCTAGAGGGCGAAAAAGACGTTTTGGACTGATCCAAATTATTTTATAGGGTCAGCCATCTGTATCTGGCAGTTGTCCTACAAGCCGTTGGATTCAAAACCAACTTCAAGTGGATCAACCTACCGTTTCGCTTCCCCAGGTGAACGGAAAGCGGTCGTACACTTTTGAGCCGTCTTTGTCAGTTCGGCAGGGTTACCAGCTGTCAGCCCTAATTTAGGCTTTGGCGTTTGAGCCCCACTTTACCGGCTAAAGGACTGGGCGTGCAGTCTGGCCCTACGCGAAATAGCTGTCTAGTGGGGCTCGAGTCAGGGTTTTTGCGTATGCCGATGACATCCATTTTCGTGTCGTCCCGGGATGACATTGAGGTGGTAGAGAAGGCGCTTGAGTGGTACAAGAAGGTGACAGGGGCCAAAATTAATCGCAACAAGTCTTCCGGCTTGAGGTTAGGTACCTGGAAGGGTGTTTCTCTCCCGGAGCCTTTCAGTTTGACCGACAGATCCGTCCGCATTCTCGGTGTGGTTTGGATTTGAGTTTTGTTTAACGGCATATCAACCTATGTGGGTTATTTAATGCCGAAAAGGTAGAGTTTAAAGATTTTTTTTTTAATGTTCCGTTTAGTCAGAAATTTATTTTAGAAAACTTTTCTTAGTTTCGTGTTCAAAAATGTATTGCTGGTAAATTTTTCTTTCAAAAGTGTTTTTGGTAGCATTTTTCACTTGAAAGTATATTTTTCTATAGAAGACTATTTTTATATATATTATATTTCTATAAAAGTATTTTCATGATGTTTTGACCCTAGTTTGGGATTAGCTATTTACCCATAGCTGGGACCCTAACAGGTGCTACCACTCCGGGTCAGAGTGGACCTGGGAACAACAGCAATTAAGAGGTGGTTCCATACTCCTCACAACCTCCCCAATCAGAGGCCTTGCTGCTGGATGCAGTTTACCGTCATACCCAGGACCGAGTGTGGTTTGGAAAGGATCTCTAGTTGCATAAGAATTGGTCGGAGTTACTGGCAAAGGTGGGAGTGTGTGTTCAGACTTAACTTCGACAGTGATTGTCAGTGAAAAGGCGGGCTGAGGCATGTCTTTCCCCCCTCACCCTTTACCTCTTTCTGGTCTTGTGCCACAGTTATTGTATTTTCAGTAATAAATATCAATGTGAAAATGCAATTGCGTGCTCGTTTACACCGTTCAGCTAAAACACAGTGCATGAGAATGTGGCCGAGAATCCAGACACGTCTATTCGTCATCGCAAGCAGGAATAACTTCACAACGTTACATCGAATTTAGATAAAAGGTTTGTCTACACGTTTACAAAATTCAATTGACACAAGAACTGAAGCCTGCTGACCATTTGAAGCGCCGTACATTCGTCAATCGAGTGCACGAGCAAAAACCAGTCGATGATTTTAAGACGTCTATAGTGATGATGCGTAATCAGAACCTCAAGAATTAAATATTTGCAGCTGAGAGCAAGACAATTCCGAAACGTCAACCAAAAGAATGGCGGACTACAGAACAAAAACTCAAAGCTAACAATTTGTTCTAAGATTACCTTCAATTATCAAACCAGGGCCGGTGTAAGGGTTTCAAGATCCCACCTCGAATCTTAATTTTCAAGTTATACAATACAAATGTTATTGTATTCTAATTATGTCCAATAATGGATCATATGTTACATAGGTGAAAGGTTAATAAAAAATGGAAATACAGTTTATCTAAATAGACTTGTCCATAGAACATTCCATCTTAAATACAGATTATATTAGTGACCTGTCACAATAGAAATGTCCATCTTAATGTTTTGCGGCAATTTTTAACAACTGAAGATTTGTAAAAAAAAAAAAAAAAAAAAAAAAAAAAAAAAAAAAAGTGGGGGTTAATAATTAACAGATTAGTGAATTTTTTTTTCGCGTTGCTTAGCATGAGTAAAACAAATTCACGGATTTGGAAAAAAACCCAAAATGATGCAAGAAGTTTTCATCCTTTACTCAGTTGGGCTTAGTTTACTCAGTGTTATTGAAAGCGTGAGTCAAAACGGTCCGGTCCTGGTCGGAGGAATAATACGCACCGACCTCATTACTTCCCATATTATTGCTTTTAAAAGTGATAATAAATAGATCCAGAGAAAAAATAAAAATACATAATTACTGAAAAGGCCACGACTGTTAAAGATATAACAGTCCTAAATAAAGTTAATATTCAAAGCGATAATAGAACGTCTTAAATTTATCTTTAAAATTGAAACAAAGGGATTCACCTTTGAAAGATGTTTTGAAATTTTCAGGGAGAAGGATTTCATGCTTTTTGTTTAGTGAAAAGGTCCACAAGGTTAGTGACCAATTGGTAATTATATTTAAGAAAATAGAGAGGATAACCAGTTAACAATGTAACTGACTTGTGAGCGAGAAATATGATCGTAAATACTAAGCTATAAAGACAAAATGGACAAGTTAAACAAAACGCGACAAAATATTGACTTGGAAATGTCATCCGAGAAGAAAGGCAAGAGCTAGAAAATGGTTTGATATACACATTAAGAGATTGTATTCATTGAAAGAACAGGAAATTTGGTATTTTACAAAAACGGAAGGGATCAACTAACAATACAACCTTCATTACAACGTATTTTCTATACAAGTCGCACAAAAATTATGTTTCAGAAACGCTGGCGTCCGTTTAGACGCATTTGTTCTGAATTTCCGATTGAACCCTGAAAAGTTTCAATACCCGCAACTTTTCGTAGGAAATGAAACATTTCTGCAGAAAGAGTACATGGTTTAGTCAGAAGATTCCTGCTGCTCGTTAAACCCATTTGTGTTGACTTCGTTTACCCATTTGATTAAGAGAAGTCACACTTTCTAGGATTTCTTTGAGAGAACCTAGAAAAGGTTTTCCGCTGAAAATTTAAATATCCTAAGAGTTTTCAGTCACATTAGCTATTCCAAAAGATAAAGCTAGTTTCATCAAAATATAAAATGAGAACATGTGTGGTTGACTCAAGTCCGTTGAACCCAAGAGTACCATACGTTATACACGCTTGGACGATCATGTCTCGAAAGACAACTGGGCAGTAGATTGCCATTACTTTCTGCAACAGACGGTTGCCAACCAAGGCTACAGAACCCAATCTGTTGCTATTTCACCCATAGATCGAGGGAGAAGCGACGGATTAATATTTTCCCAAGGGTAGTTGCACGTAAATGAATGCAACGAATACGACTGGGATTCGAACTTGTCTCGATTTCTCGTTCCAAGTCGATATCCACTGCACCAGTCACGTCAGGGATTAAGTGAATTTTAAGAACTTCTGATCGCTTTGTGAAAGCCGTCATATCCGCAATCCCTTTCGATTGATTATGGGTGCATAAGAAAAATGCGATAGGCGTGTAAAAAGTTACATCAAGTTTCGTATTCATCATTAGTTGCTAATTTGAGCTCCAGTCGTGGATAGGAACTCGAGAATGAAAGTCAGACAAGAGATTCAATCAAGATCTATTTTTTTTTTTTTATTACGCTTCTTTACGCGATAAAGTCAAACGAAAAGGCAAGCAAGATGTTATTTAACTAAGTTCTGTTGAAACAAAATGACAAAAGTATGTCTTTCCATTCCTCGTTTAAATATTGGTAAGATTTTCCATGGTTAACTCCAGGTTTATTTCACACGGAAAAAGTTTAACAGAATTTTCTATATAGCTGTCGTCGAGTAACAAAATTAGACTTCAAATTTTGGGGAGGCGGGTAATGGTCTGTTAGTCTTCCAAGAAACCTTTTGCCCCGGAGGTTTCGGTAACAAAGTCGTAAATCTAAATGAACTCAATTTTTAACGTCTGGTTGGCAATGTTAAAAAAGCATCGGACTTTCAAGCTATCTATTCAATCGACAGCGCCAATATCACGAGTTGAAAACGGCTGAAGTTTTCTGCCTGTTTAGGTCAATGGAGGAGATTTGTGTTCTTATATTATAACCAAGACGACGGAAAAACTTTCAATGATAGTGGAACCAAAGACTTTCCTCCGGGAACCAAAATTCAGACATGTTATACGATGAAGAATCCAACAGAATGAAAAACGATTTTATGGAATGAGTAATATTCCACCTCAAAGAACAAACACGGCAAGTAGAAAAAAAAAGATTCTAAATATCACGCGCAAGAAAGGAAAAATATGATGAGATTGCAGGATTGAAGTTGTCTAAGGAAAAAAAAAAAGAAAAGGGTGCCCTTAAAGGATTTTGAACCGAAATGCCGTCCTTTGGAGCGGAAAAGTTAACTTTTCGAATTGAAAAGTAAGGCCAAGACTAGAAAAACTCGCTTCGAGGTGAAACGATAAGCATTTGATTTGAACGATTTTGTAACAGAAACACTGCAGGTTGCTATTGGGTTTCAGAAGAATAGCTAGCGAACAAACTTCAATCGAAGCGTGAAGCTAGTTTTAGTTCAACAGGTCATTTTACGACAGTTTTTCATTTTTGTTGAATGAGGCTACTGGCAGCGTTTAAGAGAAGTCCTTTTAAATGTTCAACTGACAGGTTTTGTTTAACGACGTACCGGTGGGTTACTTAATGCCAAGAAGGTTGGGTTTTCAGGTATTTTTTAATTCAGTTATAGTGAGAAGGTTGATTTAGATTTTAATGAGAAATCTTAGTTTTTTTTTTTATTTTAGAAATTAAGAGGTCTTCTAGTTTTATAGCAAGTGTATTGGTAATTTTTTTTCCTTAAAAAAAAAAAAAAAAAATGCATATTTTTCTATAAAAGTCTATTTTTATACTTTTATCGTGTCTTGACCAAAGTTTGTGGGTTAATTTGCCCCATAGCTGGGACACTAACAGGTGCTTCCATGCTCCTCACAATCAGAGGCCTTGCTGCCGGATGCAGTTATCGTCATACCCAGGACCGACAGGTCTTTTGAATTATTTGTCTAAGACAAAGAAAAACATTCCTTTTATCGGACCTAAGCAAAAGCTAAAGACAAAAACTAACAAAAGAGTCAAGTTAGCCTGAAGCAGTTCAGGTCATTCAGCTTTTAACCGACTAAAAAACCAGTGTTGATGGTTTAGAAACGCTACTGATGCTTGTCAAGTTTTGCATTTATTCATCGTCAGGAAAGATTCGGTATAAAGTCCTGAATTGGTGATCGAGACAAAGCAAAGTTACGCAGATAGAAGTTGGTAATATTAAAAAATAAGTCAAAACGATCAAACGAATTTTACTGGACCAATTAGCGGCGCTCAGAAATAAGAAATAGATTTAAATTATAAGAAACAAAGATTGTTTGTTTTTTTTTTCTTTCCAGACTGCTAAAAGGAATTAGAATATGAAAATGGTAAGAGTTTTAATATAGTTTGCTTTAATCTTTCAGAAAAAGACAAAGATGGCGGATAATATAGGTGGCCTCGAACTATGTAAAGCAGGGTCGTTCAATCCCTTGAATTTGTGTCTACTATATCCCCATACCAGAGGGTATTTAATCGACAGCATTTAAGTATTTCCTAACGGAAAGAGGAAGAGACCTTGCATGTTCTAAATTAGGTACCTCCATTCGGATCGATAACAAAAGCAGATAGTATGAATAAAAAAAGGTTCCAAACTTAAAACAAACTTTCCCTCAAAATGTTTATATTATTAAGAGGAAAGTTCAAAATAGTTCAATTATTTTTAATCCTAACATTTTCGAAATTTTGGCAGAAGTTTTGTTTTGATTGATTTTAGCGGCTAAGAAATGTTTACTACCGTTTTACAATAGACGCCATTTTTTTTTTGCATTTGCCACTTTTTAAGTTAAAAAACATTAATTTGGAAATTCTCGCAAAAATCAAATAATTGTCGGATTGTAATGAAACTTTCAGTATTTATTCACAAATGAATGAAGTTACTTCTGGAATTATTTTTTAAGAATCTTGGTAAAAATATTTTACCTCTGTTAACCCCCCTTCACGTAAATCCCAGAAATGTTAAAATTTTAAATAATTGCAAACTTTCGTTTGATTACTTCAACGCAGGACTCATTGGGAAATACAAATCACCTTTTTTGTTTATCTTAAGTTTGTAATCACTATCCGAAAACCTGAAGAGTAAAAAAAAATGCAATAAAACTTCGACATAAATTTTGATAATCTTTTCATTACTGGAATAAGTCACAACTGAGGACATTATACTCTGAAAATTTTTTCCTATTAATATTGAAATAATCGTTTTAATTTTTAAATTTTTTTTAAATCTCCAAAGAATTGATTGTGAGTTTTCTTTAGTTGATAGCTGAGCATCATATTGCTTATCTAAAATTGAAAAGTATAATAAAAATCGTTTTGCAGAAATAATTAAAAAGTGTAAATATGTTCATTTACGTTCCCTTTTTGAGTAAGTACGGTGTTCCATAAGAGTCATAACATGTTTACATAATTCTAACATCTGCAGTAATTCAGAAAGCATATTCAAATGTCTGGCTACAAATGTAAACTAAAGTTCTATTAAATATAAAATTTCTGAAGTTTTTTGGCGCGTATGGTCGCAATACTTTCCGTCTGACAACTTCCGGAGCTCGTAAATCTTTTAACACCCTACGATTGCGTAATCGAGGTGATGACAGGTATGGCTACCGCAGTTAAAAAGCTGTTTTTTCTAAATTTCTGGCAGTAAGGAATTATTACTTGATTGAGATCAGATAAAGGTAAGTTTCAACTTTAAAAATTGACTTAAATGACGTGTTAGCAAGGTATATTTTGTTTTTGCAAGATTTTTAAAACAGAAATTGGGCTACTGTTGACAATGTGTCAATAAATAAAAAATGGTGGGAAATTTTAGCTTAATTTTTTCGATTTAAAAAAAAAATGATTAAAATCAATATAATTTCGGGTTAAATAATACCAGTGTATTTTTCTTTCGGGAATTAAAATTTAATCTTATGGCTTTCAATTAAAGCTAATTTTAAAGTTGAAGATTACTTATTTTTAAAATTTAAATTTAGGTACCGAAAAATCGGTATAGGTACCTATTCTAAATGCAGATTTAATGAAGTTTGTTCTGGATTGAGAAACAGCGGTAGTTTAGGTCAGTGTTACTTAGATGTGCGTTAAGAACGACGTTAATTATAGTTTAGAGATAAATGTTCGTAAGTACCTGAATTGTCGAACGGGTATGAATCAACTCGTGTTTAACTGAATGGTCGACATGTTTAACTGGATTACGAGTAAAACATCCACAAATACAGTTAGGCACACGAATCCGATAAAGCATGAGGAAGTCAAATTTCAACGAAAACGAAAAAAAAAAAGGCAGGTTTTTATATTATATCCGTGATAACCGAACACAGTTGGATGTATAAAACCCGGCCATGAAAGTAAATAGTGTCACGGGTCTTTCAGCAGCACTTTATTTCTATAAACCTGTGGTGAAAAGAAACTAAGGTATTTCAACCTACCTGTGGGTAAGAGGACAACGATGTCTTTCCTGCCTGGTCGGAGCCGCCATTTGGAATTTAGGTATCAGTCTACAGAACCCCTCTAGTTCGATTCTTCCAAGGAGTAATGTTGGTTTTGCTGGTCGAACAAATATAGTCTTACAGTTTGTAAGAAAATTGGGGAGGTGAAAGTTAGACAGTCGATAATAAAAAATTGCTGAGGAGACAGCAAGTCAAAATCGCGGTCATTTTCTTGAACGACGGAGCCACATCTGACGGAGACTAAAAATAAATTTTAAAGTTTTTTATCTGAATTCGTTTTAAAGTCACATGCCAAGTCAGAACCAATGATCTGCGGCATACATTTTTTTGTTTCCACTTAAACAGGAGAGCTTCAGAAGAAAAAGAAATGAACGAAGCTCATCGCAAGATACGGGTTGTGCGTGTTATAATTGTTTTCTGAAAATTGAGTCCTGAAAACCGAGTTCTTTTATCAAACCCAAATCTTTGATCCAAAAAGAAACAGTTTAAGTGCCACATTTTCCGATTTCAGCCTCCAGTTCACTGTACTTAGTTTTCCATAAAGCTTAAAGATGTTTGTGTCACTTGGTACGCTAATGTAATTGTGTAAAGTTTTTTCTTCTATGTCTGCTTGAATTGTTCGATATATGAACAAAGCCCCAGAAAATGTCAATATTTGCTCCCTCAACTATAGTTCAGGATGATATTCATACAAGTTTGCTGTTCTTTATCCCGTAGTGATGACATTTTCCAATGCAGATATTGACGTACCCGGTCATGGAAGTTTTTGTACTTATTGAATGCGAGTTTCGAGTTATGCAGTCTTCAAAATATTTCTCACAGAACATACATATTGAACCCGTTGTCTTTTGCAGTCTCATTTAGCTGTTGGCGTTATATGTTTACTTGTCACAGGGTCGGAAGCTAGTTGATTTTCTACGCGCCGCTTAGATGTGGCACAAGCCGAACGTATGGGGGTGCCCAGTGAGGATCGCACTCACTCTCAGTTGTAATCGGTTCTAGTGAGACAAACTTGCTGACCATTACGCCACACGAAGTGCCCACTATTTGAAGAAAAATTTATGACTTCTCCATTGAATTCGCTCGAGAAATAGAAGAAGCCATTTTCACCAATAGGTGTTATTCGGTTCTACTTAAGAGACAAACCTGTTCACCAATCAACTTTGTCCACATGAGATTCGTCGAAAAAGTGAATTTCACAAAACTTTACCTGGCATTTTCTTTCCTACTATTTTTCATTGACATTGGCTTTTGGAAATAAAATTATTGGCATCGGGACAATGCTCTACAATACAATTTAGAAAAATCCTCCCCCACTCCCTTAGTGAGTGTGCATCTCGATTTCGCCGTTTGGCGGAATACAGCGGTCACTCTGTTTTCTGGGATGGACGGTTCTTACTAACATTGATTATTATTTTAGTTCAAAAATTTGTTGTATTTTTAGTTTATTTTTGGGTTCATCCCCCTCCCATCATTTCATTTTTCATTAAATATTTTACATTATATTGTACAAATCATTGTATATATTATATTGTATATAATTACATTTTTATTGTCATGGGTTAATTTCTCCCACTTTTTAGGTGTCCCTTGTAAGTTTCTGGCATTGTGGTGTACGAAGGATTGGGAGTAGATGGATGGGTTCTTTTGGTGACTGTGCAAATTGTAACGAGTGAATGGGTCGTGACAGTGTTTAGCTAGGTATAGGATAGTTACGTGAGAACCAACCTCTCCCCCTCCCCTTTTAGGCCTTGTGCCATAATTTTGTATATAATACAAAATAAATACAGAGTGTGCATCTCGATTTCGATGCTTGGCGGAATACAGCGGCCACTCTTTTTGTGGGACGGACGGGTCTTACTAACATTTGTTTATTTTAGTTTGAAAATTATGTTGTATTTTAGTTTATTGTTGGGTATTTCATCCCCCCCCTCATTTCATTATCATTAAATCTTGTAAATATATTTTTTATATTGTATATATTATTTTATATATTACCATTTTTTACCTCATGGCTTTGTTTCCCTTTTTTTTTTTCGGTGCCCCTTGTAAATATGTGGTATTGTGGTGTGTGAAGGATTGGGAGGTGATGGATGGGTTCTTGTGGTGATTCAGCTATTTGTAATGAGTGAATGGGTCTTGATAGTGTTTAGCTAGATATAGGATAGCGAGTGTTGACTAACCTATACTCCTCCCCTTTCGGTTTTGTGCCACGATTTTGTAATCTTTGCAAATAAATATATTCCCCTTTTTAGGTGCCCTTTGTAAATATGTGGTATTGTGGTTTGCGAAAAATTGGTTATAAAAATAGATGATCGACACGAAAAGTTCAATTTTGTGAGTTGGGAGTGAGTTAGAGCAGTTTGTTGAGTTGGAGCTGCTATCAGTCGAAATGTAGCGACTGGGGAAAATGGCCCCAGCCGGGGGGGGGGGGGGGGACATGACCCGCGGCTGGTCGCCCACCATAGAACTTATGGCGGAAGAGTTAATTTCGAATGAGGCCTGTCGCAAATTAAATGCGCCATCGACATGAATCCCGAAAGAACGTATTTGGCACAAAACCTGCCAATCAGGAAAAAAAAAACGGAAAAATAACTGTTCAAATGTATACTAGTCTCAAGCTGTTCTTTCAGATTTCTTGAAATTTATGTTTGAATTTTTTATGCTTAATTTTACGAGTTCTGGTTGTCTGGAAAGAGGGGCGTGGGGATGTCTCACCACGGACCTTCAAAGTCGTGAGAGACCAATATCGAGAAAATATAGGAGATGATAAAATTGATGAAGCGATTCGACTACTCGAATCGTCTCCTCAAAGATCACTCAGAAGTCCTGGCCAGTTTTCTGATGATTGTAAAGAGAACATCAACATTGAGACGTGAAGTTCATTTCGATCTTTTGGCCTGAACATATACAACCAACAGCAACACGTTTTGTTGCTAACAGGCTCGTCCAGGTGGCAATTCTGTTACCCTCCTCCAGTGTTCTTCAGAAATAACTATGGCTGTTTCATTTGGAACCCAATGGTTTTTCTCTTAGCTTTCAAGCTGAATGTCCGAAAATTATTGGATCAAGGAGATAGCCTTTTTTCAACTACTTGTCTGAAATCACGAAAGTTCTCCATTGTGAATACGGAAGATATTGAAATATTTGGGCTGGAGGACTTTGAAAAGAATAATGTATATTATAACAGAAAAGGATAAATGTTGAGTGAATATCTATCTATAATCTCAGTAATGGTGATTCTTATCCTACAAGGGACATTCGTTCATTCAGTGAATATTATATTACAACTGAAGTGATGAAATTTAAAGTTTTATTTTTTAATTTCTTAGCACTACAATTTCAATGTTCTGCTTTCATCACGAAATGAACGAAGCTTAGAAAAGTCCAAAGTCTCCTTTGCTCTATTTGCCTATCCTGGTGAATATGTCTCACTTACCTTTGTTTATTTTTTCATTTCATCTTTTTGCTTTAACATTTTTTTCACCCATCACCCAGGCAGCTTCAATCATTTCTTCGTTAGTGTCTGGCCGTAGCACGAATGGTGATTTGGACGACGTGCAAGTAGGGTATCTTGCTATATGAATGTTATTCTTATCAGCATTTGATTTGATTCATTCAGCATCAGCTTAAGATAAAGATCAGATATTATTGAAAGCAGTTGATATCGACAGATTTTAGCTAATGATGGGTGAATGTAGCAAGTCTGGTTCGCTTGAATGGGGAAAATTTTTGGTTTTTTTTTTTAAGTCGCTTATAGTACAAATATAAATGGTAAAAGTGTAGAGGACTCAAAATTTTCTTACATGGCCCACCAAAGTCGGTTCATCGTCACATAACACCTTACTAAAAAAAAAAAAATGCTGAAATTCCATTCCCTGAAAAGAAATATGGAGAGTCCTATGAATTCTCCCCCCTCCCCCCCCCTGTTGCTGAAAACAAAGAAAAAGTACTAGAGAGAAGACGAAAGAAGACACCGGTGTAGCGGCTGGAGAGTTCCCCTCCGAAATGCATTGTCGATATGACGGTGTTTGAGAGAGCCAAGCAGTACACTCATCTGATTATCGATGGCAGGCTACTGGTCGACCTTGAGGTACAAGAACGCATTTTAGAAATTACCGTGTCGGTCTTTCTGCTCGACAAGCAAAAACGAAAAATTTATCTGTGCATAAAAGATACATTGATGAAATCATTGATATCCTTGGGAGTTAAACCCCAACAGATCATAAATGAGAACGGATATTTCATGTGAGACATACTGTTGCTCACGCCTGAGGACTGCGCGGATACGACCTTTCGTAATCTGGTCACTGTACATTATCCGGACAGAATAGCCAGGACAGCGTCGGACCAAGGTTGCAGTACACGAGATTCCTCGTGTTCTCGGAGAGAACTTAGCCATATTGCATTAGTTATGCCCCTAAGTAATAAGTGTCACTCTGGACTATGAAGTAGTTGAGTGGGTGTTTGAATTGAGGAAAAATTGAGAAGCTTTTTACTTCTATTCATAACAGAGTGGAGACAGGTGGGAATAAATACCCCGTGATCGCGACAGGAGGGAAACAAACGTGTTGGAAGTGAACCAAGATTTGTCACTTCGCCTATTCCTATCCAGAGAAGGCCTCTGGAGTCCCGTCTGATACCAATCCTCCTCGAACTGAATATCGTTCCGTGGCGCCAGTAATAGGTCTGCCTGTCTGTGGCTGGTACCGGTGGCCAAAAAGTTCCGGTTGGATTTCACTCAAAGACCACATTGCTTTTGCAAGAGAAAGTGAACAATGCAAAGGAATGGCAAGTTGTGGGAAGAGTAAGAGGGAAGCACTAAGCTGTGGAATTTCGGTCCCCAGAAGCCTCCCCCCGTCCAAGGGACAAAGGCTCGAACAGGACTAGGGGTGAGACTCCGGTTATGGAATGAGTAATATTCCACCTCAAAGAACACAGCAAATAGATAAAAATGATCCAAGGCTTCACGCGTAAAAAAGGAAAAATATGATAGAGATTGCAAGATTGAAGTTGTCCAAGTAAGAAAGCGTCCGTAAAGGATTTTGAAGTCACTAAATCCTTAACCGAAATGCCGTCCTTTTGAGAGGAAAATTTAACTTTTCGAATTGAAAACTAAGGCAAAGACCCGAAACTGAACTCGCTTCGAGGTCAAAAGATAAGCATTTGATTTGAACGATTTTCTAACAGCAACACTGCAGGGGTTGCTATTGGGTTTCAGAAGAATAGCTACAGAACAAACTTCAATCGGAGCGTGAAGCTCGTTTTAGTTCAACAGGTCATTTTACGACAGTTTTTCATTTTTGGGTGAAAGAGGCCACTGGCGGCGTTTAATAGAAGTTTTTAAGTGCTCAACTGACAAGTTTTGTTTGAGCTTTGTTTAACGGCATATCAAACTCTGGATTATTTAATGCCAAAAAGGTAGTTTTCAGCTATGTTTTTAATGTTCAGTTATAGTGAGAAGGTTCATTTAGTCAGATTTTGATGAAAAATTTAATTTTAGAAAACTTAAGGTCTTCTAGTTTTGTATTCAAAAATGTATTACTGGTAATATTTTTTCCTTTCTATAAAAGTCTATTTTTATACTGTCATGGTGTTTTGACCCAAGTTTGAGGGTTAACTATTTGCCCATAGCTGGGACCATGGCAGATGCTACCACTCCGGGTCAGGGTGTACCTGGGAACAACAGAAATTCAGTTGTGGTCCCATGATCCTCAATCTCGCAATCAGAGGCCTTGCTGCCGGATGCAGTTTTCCGTCATACCCACGACCGACAGGCTTTGTTTTGAATTATTTGTCTAAGACAAAAAATCCTTTATCGGACCTAAGCAAAAAGAAGCTAAAGACAAAGAAACCAACCGAAGAGTCATGAAAAGTTAGCCTGAAGCAGTTCAGGTCATTCAGCTTTTGGCCGACTAAAAACCAGTGTTGATTTAGAAACGCTACTGACGCTCGTGCCAAATTTTGCATTGTATATATTATTGTGTATATTAGCATTTTTACCTCATGGGTTTGTTTCCCCTTTTTAGGTACCCCTTGTAAGTATATGGTATTGTGGTGTGTGAAAGATTGGGAGGTGATGAATGGGTTCTTGTAGTGATTGAGCTATTTGTAATGAGTGAATGGGTCTTGATAGTGTTTAACTAGGTATAGGATAGCGAGTATTGACCAACCTCTACCCCTCCCCTTTCGGCCTTGTGCCACAATTCCTGCATTTTTATACATGAATAAATATTGATACAATTTAGAAATCAAAAATAAAATGACCGCTGTTCGATACCCGCTAAAACAAACTTTTAAGTTGCGGCAAGTAAAGATGGCCGCATGGATAAGAAGCGTTGACTGAGTAATCCAAAAAGTAACTTGACAGAAAGAGTTGTGAGTTCAATACCTGGTCACTGCAGAGGGGAAACAACGACTTGGGGAGTTGAGCTACTAAAGGAAATTAACTGAAACTGAGATATCCAGGAAAGGCATGGCACATGGAACTAGAACAATCTACCCACCTCCGTGGACGAAATAAAGGGTTTGGCTTCAAATTTCAAAATATATCACCTGAAGAAGGTTGAAACATACAACATCCGAAACGTCGTGAATATGGCAATAAAGATGAGAACAAGAGTCCGAACGATGAAGTGTAAATAGTTACAATAGCTCATCCCATATAGACAAATATTAAAGATGAATTTGTTTCTCGGTTAAAACAAATTAAAACAGAAGTAAAATCGCACTGGAAATATATTGGCGGACCTGAAGGAGACTACCACCACCCTTTGGCGGACCTGAAGGAGACTACCACCACCCTTTGGCGGACCTGGAGACTACCACCACCCTTTGGCGGACCTGAAGGAGACTACCACCACCCTTTGGCGGACCTGAAGGAGACTACCACCACCTGTAAATTGGTTGATTATCATTTTTTTTCCTGTGCAATCTTATCGATTAAACCCTAAACTTTCCGATTGACAAAAAAATTGTAAAAATTTCAACATTTAAACAATTTTAGGGGGTTGCTCAGTTTTTCATACAACCTTATAGTAAATCGATCCTGTGCAATTAACTTTTTTGCTTGCGCATATTCAACAACTGAATCCTTTGCGAAATTTTTGAATAAGTCATTCTTAGAGTTTCCGAGGAAGATGCCATCGTAAGAACTGAAGAAAACTTTAAAAAGACAAAAACAAGAGCAACAACTCTTCCCAAAAAACCAAAACAAAGCGACCTCAACGCGAGTGATTCCAAAATGGAGGATCGATTTACTATAACGTTGTATGAAAAAGTGACCTTCACTAAAATTGTTTAAATATTGAATTTTTTCAAATTTACTTTTGATAATTGGAAACTTTATGTAATAACCGATAAGACTGAGCTTAGAAATATTTTATAAAAAAATGAAAAACAACAAATTTAAAGGTGGTGGTAGTTTCCTTCGGGTCTGCCAATATATTTGTTAGTTTCAATCTGTCTGTTTGTCCCCACTCTTCACTCAAAGTCGATAAGTCAAAAGGACGTACCATTTGCGAGTGTTTCGATTTAAATTGTATATATATATATATATATATATATATATATATATATATATATATATATATATATATATATACCGGGAAAAAATAATTTGGAAATATCAGTACAACAGTTAACTACCTGCAAAAAAACTACAGTGCAGGAATTCAAATTTCCATACGGACTGAAAAACGTACCTCTTGTCAACAGGCATGAACACATGCTAAATTTATTATACAAAATCGAAAGATTCCTCACCAGATTGAAATGAAAGACATTATTCTCCTTACAAAAATACCTAAGGAACAAGGAAAACTTTGAAGATTTAAAGGAACTGATCAATTAACGGGTTTATTTTACTCGGGAACTCATTTTATTTAAATGCAGATCAATATTTTATTTCCATAGTTTATTAAAACGACGAAGAGAAATAATCACTCATAAATTTACTAACTTAAATTCTCTTCTTACTACAAATGAAACAAGAAATACGTAAATAAATCCACCTTTTGATATCGTCTGATTCAAAAATATTCCTAGAGTATTGCCATTAGTAAATATTAAACGAAAAAGAAAATATATTTTCTTTCATGTGAATGAACCCCGTTTTATTCATTTTGTAATTTATTTGTTTGCCTTTTGTGATAATTTATTGAATTTTATAAATTTTAAAGATAATTCCTTAGACAAATACATTTTTTAACTAAATTTTTAAAATACAGTATCAGAACGGATATTTTGAAAATTTCAAAGAAAGCTAGAAAAAAATATTTTCTTGGAAACATTTTATCCTTATTTGCTAAAATATGTTACACTTAATACTTGGCGGGTTTTTAACAGACCCTCCAAGTACTAAGTGCAATATATATATATATATATATATATATATATATATATATATATATATATATAAATTCTGGGCATTATTCAGTTTAACATTACGAGAAATTTTAAAAATATTTTCGTATCGAGCTTCGGCTTAAATTTTAACTTTACCAAAACTGAACAATTAATATTGATAAAAACAAAAGTATTTGTCTTTGTATTTGAAAAATGAAGTTGTTTTAAGTTTTTGCATTTCTTTACGCCATTCAGTTTCCTAAAATTTGGTCGATAACATTGGGGGTGGGGATAGGAGGTCAGTTTAACAAAAACAGTTTGAACTTGGGACTGAAATGTCAAACAGTCATTTAATAATTGAGATAAGACAAGCATAAAAGATTTGAGAATTGTGGATTTGTCAACAAGTTGTGGCCATTGTATGGAGAGCTGACCCCTGGAAGAAGACCCACTGGGCGGCCACAATTGCGGTACGTGACATCATAAAACGCGATATGAAAGCTGTGGACATCAACACGGAGTCATGGGAGAAGCGTAGCAGTCAACCGGTTCAAATGAAGAGGAACCCTGGCCCAACAACTTAAATCAAGGGAGGAGCAATTAACACAAGTCGTCATGGAGAGGCAGGTTCGCGGGAAATAAAATGACAGCTCCGACAGACAAGAAACAAAACATAAATGCAGCCTCTGCAACAAAGAGTGTCACCCCCGCATCGGTTTCTACAGTCACAGACGCTGGTGCTCCAGCCAAGCAGACAACTAGAATGCTACCCATGATCAACCCTGACCGACTGAGGCCTACTACTGTGACCATTGTACACAGCATCAGTGGTACAAGACAACCGGTCTGGTTGGAGTTTTCCTTCTCCAGTATTGGTTGCTAACTAAGGTTGCAGGGTCAAATCTGTCCTGTTATTTCCCCATAGTTGAAGGTGGGGAAGAAATGGATTTATACATTTCCCACGTTAGTTAATGGGAATTTTCTAAATACAGGTTAGATGTGGTACAAGGCCGGATGTATGGGGCAGCCAGTGAGGATCGAACTCACTAACCAATTGATCTTGCAATACAATCATTTTACAGCAAGTCAAAATCTAAAAAAATACTCATTAATATTCTTGTAAAATCCCCAAAAATTATAAGCGACCGTAAAACGCTCTAGCATTTAATCGGGGTTATAACATCTTCAATTCTATTGGCTAATCCGTATTTATTTATTTTTTTATTGCAAGCTCTGCCAATTTCCTAGAAGCAATTCCTGTGCAAATACCTACCTTATCGTCCAAGATTAACAACATGGAGAATGTCATTCTACACTTTGACTTTTCTCAGTTTTATGCTGACGAAGATAGAGAGAGAGAAGAACAACGAATCCTTTCCGTATCTTGTACATCATCCAATGTTATGAAAAATGCTTAGTGAATTGGTTTCAGTTTTGTTCTAAAGGAGATTCCAATGGAAGGGGAAAGATTTCAGCCGAAGAAGAATAAATCCTGTTAAACAAGAGAAAAATAAGGATTTAATTTCTTTCTAAATCATAAGAAATACTTTTATTTTTATTTATAGCATAGTGATTTGAAAAGATACATTTTTGGTGAATAGGACTGAAGCCGCCATTTTTCCTTAACTCACTTATAGTTGCATTCGCCAACAAAACAGCACGAGTGGTAATAGAACAACCCAACTATTAGTTAAAAAAGTTAAGGGAGATAAAAAAAGAGTGTGAAATTATCAACACATCCCTGCCGTGAAGGAAGAGAAAAAAACTGCTGACGAGACGGAAACTAGAATGCTATTTTTTATTTTATTTTATTATTTTTTTTATCCCCCACGACGTCGGAATTTCACGCGATTAAAGTTTTGGAATGCGTGTAAATGTTTGCTATATTCGACATATTTCTTTATTGAAACACGGGTTCTGTGTGGGACCTAAGCAGGCAAGGATGAAACTTGAAGACGTGGTATGAAAATTTCCTCCTCGATGCAGTCCACTCCATTCTGAATTCTCGTCAGATTCTGAAAATCACAACAGTTTTAAACGCTTAGAAACGTTGTAACACTATTTCCCGCTGATATATATATATATATATATATATATATATATATATATATATATCGTTTGGTTTAATATTAGTGGTATTGTTAATTATGCTTTATTGTAATCCGCGATGTGAGCTTATGTAAAAAAACTATTTTTAATACTATTACGTACTTGTAAAATCCGGGGAATAGAGAAATTGGCTGATGATTGGAAAAAAAGATAAAATATAATTTTTCTTCTTTTTTTCATATACGAGACGAATTGTTTTTGCCCAGGTAGAAGCTTGTAATATGGAAATAGCCATAACAAAATGTCAGGATTTACTTGATGAGGTCATGAAGGGTTAGATCCTGAACAATTATTCCTGGGAACATATACTAAAATCGAAAACCTGGAAATCATGTAATTGAAAAAGAGGGAAGACAGAAAGATATTACGTCATGTGAGCTGTTGATATTTCATTCGTCGAGCCATGGCTCCCCGTAAAATCGTGTAGGTGGAAATAATCTCATTGGTCAAAAGCTTTGAGTCGGCTAAATCTCCCGAGAGGATTGGGGATGGTTATAAAAATGGAGACTCAGCGAGAAAAATCAGTTGTTGAGAGAGTTTTTGAAATTGCAGTCGAAATGTAACGACTGTGAAAAGGGTTCCCAACTGGGGAACCACGACCCAGAGGCTGGTCGCCTACCACAGAACTTATGGCTGAAGATGTAAGAAACATAGAAAAGTCTGCCGCCGATTAACTTAGTTAATGTTGAATAATGTGCCTCCGATAAAAACCCCGAAAGAAGTTTGTTTTAAAGGTCATTTGGGGACTTCACAGCTCTGATTATAGAGAATATATGAAAAGACTTTAATGAAAATTTGAAGAGCTCTGATTACTTTAATGAAACTTCGAAAGGGCTTAATTTTTAATTGAAGATTGAAAGGTGTGGTATTTTTAAACGAATCCTCTCTCCGTTGTAAACTGGTATTCCGACAATTCAAATTGTATTTTCGGCTTTTGTAACAAATAATTTTTTTTTTTTTATAAAGACTTTCTTCGTAACTCTCCAGGCGTCTTCGAACTTATTCATTTATTTAATTTTATTTTTTTGTGCCGTGATTATGTTATTTTAACCACAAGTGTACACAAGTGTCCGGTCTGGATCTGGTAGAGATACGGCTACCGGGTTTACACAACGTGACTTTCTGAGATCAAATCACAACGTGGGGAGTGGGTCCGTTGTTATAATAGACGTCTTGAGGACCAGTTTCTGTGACAAGATCATCACGACCAGCGGTCCGAAAACGTCGACATAATTGGTACCGTTTCGACATCATCGTCAAGGGGCGTCCGTAATTGTCTACAACCAGCCAGCCCGGTAGATAGTGTTACAACGTCACTAGTCTGTGCTAAATTTATTCATCGTCAATAGACGATTTACAAAGATTTTAACTTTTAATTGAAACTCCTCAAAATTTAAATGAAGTCGTTGATTAAAATATTGAAAACAAATCAAATGCGTTCAGGTTTAAAAGATTCGCATGTAAGTTTAAAAATAAAATAACTGAAGAGGAGAAAATCGTGGTTGTTCAAAATTTTCCATTTTAATACATTTTAAAAAATATCGAGAAGTCTTTGCCAACAATTCACGAACGTTGGATAAATTATGCAAGAAAATGAAAATGGTGTGTCAGTTTAAAAATACTCAGATGATATTTCTTCGGACCAATCAGCGTCGACACAGATCCTAGAAAGCCAAATGGGACCTGGGATGGAATATCATTGGAAGGACAAACTCACGAGCGGATTCTGGGGATGCTATTGGTTTAACCTACCGAATGGTGACATGCAAGATTCTTTTAAATTTGCAACCACATAACAACTTACACAAAACCTCCCCACTGAAGTGAGCTTCACCTTTCGATCCTCCATTCAAGAGAAAAGCTTGCAGTCTGTAGATGTAGCAAGCCTACTGGAATCAGACTTCACAGAAAGGGGAAGTGAGAAGCCAGTCTCTCAGAAGGACCTTCGTTTCATGGAAAAAGTTGAAGGGGGCATACATCAACAAGAAGATCTACGTTTCCTATGGTGGCCTGGAGAAGACTTAAATGAAGAACCCAGGGAGTACCGGATCAAGGTACACATCTTCGGAGCGGTCTCTTCTCTGGAATGTGCGATCTTTGCCTTGAAATCTGTTGCTAGGAACTATATGGACCTTGGATTGGAAGCCTCGCGATTCATCTCTAACAACCTTTACATCGATGATGGCCTTACAACCCTCAGAAATGCTAAGTCGGAAACTGAACTGTTTCTGTATGCTCAAGCCATATGTGCAAGGGAAAACTAACGACTCCACAAATTTGTCTCCAATGACAGGCAAATCATTGAATCAATCCCAAGGTCAGAGAGAGACAAGGACCTGCTAGATCTTCTTGACCTATCATTGGAAAACTTAACCATCGAGAAAGCCTTGGGATTGAAGTCGTGCATAGTCAGACCGATTTCACTTTCTGATAGAGATACAAGATCGACCTGCAAAAGCGGAGGGGCATATTATCAACAGTAGCCTCCGTATTCGATCCACTAGGGATCGTGGCACCTTTCCTCCTAAAAGGGAAAACAGATTCTACAAGAAGTGTGCAGAACAGGTTATGGTTGGGATGATTCTCTCCCGAAGGAAATTGTTAGTCGGTGGGATAATTGGAGATCAAAGCTATCTAGACCTACCTCACTAAAAGTGCCTAGGTGCTACAAACCCAAGGATTTTGGAAACACCACAGAGATGCAGCTACACCACTTCTCCGATGTCAGCACTACAGGGCACGGCCAGTGCACATACCTAAAAAGAATAAACAGTGAGGGTCGAGTGCATCGCTCCCTCGTAATGGGAAAGGCTCGTGTTGTCCCATTGCATCCTATCACTATTCCCAGGTTGGAGCTACAGGCGGCAGTGACATCAGTAAAGATAATCGTGAACACTACTGAGGCCCCAGCTGGGCCTATACGGAAGGTACGCATTCTAGTGGATGAACCGGGATGAAACTGGAAAACGCATGGGAAAGCCTGCGTGCCTCGACAGACCCACCCACAAACTGGTACGCCTTATCCGACCAGATGAAAACGGATCATGTAACAGTTCCGGTCAGCACAATTTAAAATCACAAAGGTGATTTAGGAGGGGGGGTATACCTGCCGCCAGGCACCATTTGCTACGAAACGTTAATGTAAAAATCAGCAGGTCCGTTTCCTCGCTGAAGCAGCCCTCTATTCTTGACAGGCGGCCTTGTCTTCCCTCGGGACAATGTTGACTGAATTTGAGTAATAATCACTTAATAACTACAATATTGTAACTTTACAGAATAATTGTTAAAATTGAAATAGAAATATACAAATTAAAACAATGTTAATTATAATTTTTAAAAAGTTGTTTTCAAATTTGAAACAATTAAAATTATGAATGATTTAGTTTTTAAATGTTGTATCTGTAACCTATTTTTCTATAAGTATTATTTGTTTTTTAAATCAATTTATTGTTTGTATCTAATTTATTTGCTTCTTATTTATATTCAGTTGTTTCACATTTTAATCATTTACTTGTAATTTGTTTATTCAATTCTTATTTGTTCCTTAATTCATAATTCAGTTGTTGAAATGTTGAATCCCTTTTGATATTGTAACTTTACAAAATAATTGTTAAAATCGAAATAAAAACATGCAAATTAAAACAATGCTGATTAAAATTCCAAAAATAAAAATATTTTCAAATTTGAAACAATTAAAATAATGAACGAATTTCAGTATTTAAATTTTAATGAACGTGATGTTTTGCTTATTTACTTTAACGCTGTATTCAGCAAAATTTTTTTTTATTATTATTAATTTAAACCATTTAGAAAAGAATGACTATGAAATTAAAGTTCAATCTTGCCCCGTATCTTTTTTTATTTTGAAACATACTTTTAAAAAGTTTTCTAAGACTTTTTCTTTAGTTTTACAATCATTCATTACTGTCGATCTCACTAACCGAAGACCTACATAAGACTACTTTTGTGACGCCACATCACAATCGCGCTGACCTTAACGTACAGCGGCCGGAACGTCGTAAACATGGCAATAAAGATGAGGACAACAGTCCGAACATTGTAAATGTAAAAAATGTCCTTGCAAATAAATGGGGAAATCAATATAATTGAAGATTTTAATTTTATAAAGAGTAAAGTGTGTGTGGAATCACGTGTATTTCCACACAGTTCATCCACATCCGCACTCACACATGTACATATACAAACACGCGACCGTCACGTGATGTTCTTATGCTTTCCCGCGTTTTCCTGGCATGTATAAAAAGCAGGGACACACGTGTTACGACACAGCAGTTCCAGTTCGAGTTTGGTTTTTACCCCAAAATAGACAATGATTAACATGTAGGGGTTTCTAAGCACGCACGTGGAGTTAGCCAAGAAAATATAACGGAAACCACTACATTAATTTAAATTTAGGATTAGAAAATACATAAGACTCGTGAAAAGAATAACCAACGATGAATTGCAACCAAAGTAGACATGTATTAACAAATATACATTAATTCGATGTCGATAGAGAAAGAACATGCATTTAACTGTGAACAATGTAGGAAGATCAATAGTTTTCTCCCATTAACTGTAATTTGAGAGAAAGTCAATTAATGAATAAATGTTCCTGGGAATGGTTCATTTTGATAAAGTCTTGTTCAGAAGGGAAAAATCGTTGACATAATGTTCTGTAAGATAGTTCAAAAGTGTTGAGTTGAAATATTTTTATCAGTATGTTCTTAGGAAATGTGCTTGGCTGGTATCGAATTGACAGGGATTTAACAGTTGAATTATCATTGTATGTGTATGTGTGTGAGTAAGATATTATTTCAACTGACAAGGATTCGTTAGGCAGCTGAAATCACACTAAGGATGCGTGCGGACGTGAGAGAATTTCTCGCGCCGACGGTTGCTACATGCAGTCGAGTGTGGGTGAGTGAGAATTATAACGTATGTCCCCACAACTGCTACCCGCAGTTGGGGTCTCACTGAAGATGCAACAGGTGGATTCGCTGCTTAAGTAATGAAAGGGCTCACTTCACTTGCGCGGGAAAACTAGGTTTTCACGTGCGAACGATCTGGTTGGCTAATAAGTGTGATGTGTGAATGTATGTAAGTGTGTAGGTACGAACGAAGGTGGTACCATCATAAACATTAACAGTATATTTTTCTCTGTGCATTTTGTGATCTTTGAATGCCAGTGAACAACTTCCTGCATTTTCTTTAATGATGGAAGATAGCGCATTTTAGGTACCTTCAATCTTTTTCGATACCTAAGTCTTAAATAAAATTTTGAAAAATAAAAAGTTTTCTTAAAATTTTTGTTTTAGTTTTAATTGGAGGTTAAATGATTAAATTTACTATTTCCAGTAAGCAAAATACTCTAGATGTATTTCAAACAAAAATTATATTCATCGGAATCTGAAAGTTTGAGATTTAAAAAAAAATACTTCAATTTTTCGGCAATTTTTGAGCGATTGACACATTTGTAAACAAAATTTAATTCTCGGTTTAAAAACATCTTCTAAAAATAAAATATGCATCTGTGACACGTTAATTTTTGGAAAATAAACAAATTTAATGTTAAATTAATCTTATTTACACAAGTATTATTTGTTTGTAGCATGGAATTTGGAATAAAACTATTTTTTATTCACTGAGTTACCAACTGAGCAAGATGCGAATGATGGATGACAGCTTAGTTAACCAAAATTGACATAATAACCCAATCATTTTTTTATGTAAGGGGAAGTAACCGTGAAACATGTGATCTTTGAATACAACATAGAAAATACCATAGTTAAAAAAATTTCCTACACACACACACACACACACACACACACACACACACACACACACACACACACACACACACACACACACACACAAAAAAAAAAGAAATTAAAAATTATTTTAAAAATATGTTGGTTCAATGAGTTGCATTAAACTTTTCAATTTTCGATTAGTAATTATAGTCTTCACTTAAGCTAACGACAGCAAATCTTGTAGAATAAAAAAACTGAAATTTTAAAAATTATTTTAATGAAAAATCAAAAAATGTAAACAACTCTTGTAAAAAATTGATTATTCATCGATTTTTCCCTCCAGAATATAATGTTCTAAATAAATTTTTTTTCAAAAGCATTTAAAAGCATATTTAATTAAATAATGTTCTAGTTTTATTGCATATTTTTTATTTTATTATTCGGGGTAGATTTTCGGAAAAACGGACAAATGTTTGGAAAAAAAAAAAAAGATTATACATTCCTCAAGAAGCTCTGCGTTTAACTAATAAAACAAATTTTTTAAACAAAATTAAATTTCAGGAAATTTCATGAATTTATATATATATATATATATATATATATATATATATATATATATATATATGTGTGTGTGTGTGTGTGTGTGTGTGTGTGTGTGTGTGTGTGACTTACGAAGATTTTCTAAAAACAAATAATTTCAGAAATAATGTCATTCATTATTCAGTGAACAAGTCCTAAATGTTGCATTAAAATCCCACAATTATTTGATTTCCAAATTAATGAGTTCGTCACCGGAAAAAACTGAGTTATGGAATATTACGTTTTCCATTGTAAATTCTCGTAACTATTTTAATTAAATTTTTAGTACGCATTCACAAATGAAAGAAAGTATTTTGGAAATTTTTTTTTTTTTTAAATCTTGGTAAAAATATATAAATATTGTTTACATCTGTCACTCCGCTTCCCGTAAATCCATGAAATTTTAATAAATTTTACTTTGCTGTCGTAAAAGATTTTATTAGTTAAACGTAGGACTCATTGTGGAATATAATCATTTTTTCCTTAAATTTGACCTCTGTTTCCGAAAATTTGCTTCGAATAGTAAAATAAAAAATGCAATAAAACTCTCATATTATTTAATTTGATAAACTTTTAATTACTTGAATAAATAATAAATATTATGGACATTATATCGTCTAAGGAAAAAATATTTTCGAATGCTAATGAAATTTTAAAAGATTTGTTTTCATTTTTCTTTTTATAATAATTTATAAAGATTGAAAAATATTTTAAAAATACTTCAAAGATTTGCTACGGTTAGATTTTTAAGTTAATAATTATATTGCCTCTCGAAAACTGAAAAGTTTAATGCAAATTTTTTGGATTTCATATTTTTAAAATAATTAAGAAACTTTTCGTGTCTGTGTATTTGAACATTTTTTGTATGGGAATTTCTATGTGCAAATTAAAAGGTCAGTTTCTTCTCCTTACCCCCGTGATTAAGAAATAGTTTTATTCTAAATTTCACGATATAAATAAGTAATACTTGTGTCAATCAGATTAATTTAACATAAGATTTGCTTATTTTCAAAAAATATTGTCACACACACACACACACACACACACACACACACACACACACACACACATATATATAATTACATACACACACACACACATATATATATATATATATATATATATAATTTTCAAAACCTAGAATTAACTTTTAAAGTATTGATTGCACAAAAATGGCTGAAAAATTAAAAGATTAAACAAAATCCCAAAATTTTAGATTACAATCAATATCAATTCTGTTTCAAATAAACCAGAGAAGTTTCCTTATTGGAAATGGTAAATTTGATCATTTGTCTTTCAATTCAAACTAGCATAAAAGTTTAAAGAACATTTTTTTAAAATTTAATTTAAAATTTAGATATCAAAAATTAGTGTCGATACATACTGTAAATAGATTCAAAAAATTTTGGGTACGGCAAAGGTTCATGTCATGATCGACAAGTGGCCCAATTTTGGTTGGAATCGGACCAAGTGTTTTGCAGGAGTAGGGTTTGTTAGAATGAAGAGAGAGACACACACACACACCAATTTTAATAAATACATCTGATGTAATAAGGGAGAGAACTGATAAAAGTATGTGCTGTCTAGTAAAAATAATAATTGGAGTAACCTCCCCTTAGTAGTTAATTTTGATCCCATTTTGTTTTGGTTTGTAAATTACAATTTTTAAAAAAATATTCCTTTTCGGACAAAAATACTCATTTAAATTAAGCTTTTAATATCTTTATTTGGTATTCATCAGGAAAATATTTATGTCAATTTACGATTAGTTTTAAAACAGAAAGCGCATGTTACTTTAAACTTAATGTGTTGATCAACAAAATTTCAAACGCCTTTTTCAAATTATTCATGTGCATCAAAAAGACTAACGTGAAACTGTAGGCTGTGAATTCAAACAGCAGCTTTTATAGAAAGAGTGTCATTTCTGCTTAATAACTGCGATTGCATTCAACCTTAAAAAATGACACTTGAAAATTGAAAAAATAAAACAAAATAAAATTTCTTACACCCTTCCGATGCACTCCACTAGAACAGCCTCAAAAATCACTTTTTTGGAAGGATTGTCATCAGGAATATTTCTAATCAAGATTAAATTGAAGAAGTTTTCAATAAATTCATCAACTCTAGAAAACAAAGATTCTTTCCGAAAATGCATTCAATATTATGGCCAAGAAGAATTAAATTTAGATTGTATAAGTCTTATTAATTGATTTTCTTTAAACAAATCAGCAATTAATTATTGAACAAACTAAAAAAAACAAAATTTGCCTCTTGAATATTTTTAACAATTTTCCACTGCCTTTGCGGTAGGTACTCATTTTCGATGAGTAACTTTTAATTGAATTTTTAAAAATAAACTTTTCTTGGAAGATTTAAGTTTTAATTGAAAGCTAATTGATTAAGTTGACTATTTCCAGTAAGCAAAATACTTTGGTGAATTTCGAAAAGAAATTAGATTGGAATCTAAAATTTTTCAATTTTTTTCATCATTAAATTTTTCACCCATTTTTACTGATCGACACATTTGTAAACAAATATTAATTCTCAGTTTTAAAAATCTTGCAAAAATAAAATATGCATAAATATACATTTTTGGAAAATGAGCAAATTCAATGTTAAATTTATCTGATTTACACAAGTGTTACTTATTTATATCATGAAATTTAGAATAAATCTATAATCTTTTCACTCTTTTCTTTTTTTCAATTGGAGTAGATAGATTAAACTATCGCCCAGTTCACACTCCACCCACATCTATTGAACAGGTGAAGAGGCTCATCCCTTGTTCCTTGTTTAGGAGGTGGTCTCCGGCTTTCTCTTTTCCAATCTTTTCACTCCTATGTAGCCCCCTGTGCTTCAGTGGCGTTACCGCCTTGCTCGGGGTGATATGATTAAAAAAAAAAAAAAAATTTGTAACCACAGAGTTGAACTTTCTAACCTTTCCACCGTATTTGAAATATATGGACATATGTAAGACAAGTGTATAGCGCTCACAACTGATACAACTACAAATTTTTTCCTGTAAAAGGAAGAAACCCTGAAATGCATGACGTTTCAGTGTACATATAGAAATTACAATTAAAAATACCTCAAATAAAAACAATTTGTTTTAATTATTTAAAATAAAATACGAAGACATGACGATTTGTATTAAACTTTTCAATTTTCAATTAGTGAATATAATCTTCAGTTAATAAGTTTATAAACTAACCATAAATATTTGAAGCGTTTTTCAAATATCTTTTAAACTTTATAAATTATCATAATTTAAAAAAACTGAAAACAAGTCTGTCTAAATATCATTGTTAATTTAAAAAAATTTAAGACTATAATGTCCTCAATATACATTATTTATTAAAGCAAATTAAAACTTATCAAATTAAAAAATGTCATAGTTTTATTGCATTTTTTTATTTTACTATTGTGAGCTGATTTGTGGAAATAAAGGAAACTTTTTCCAAAAAATAATAGATTAATTACATTCCCCATAAAACTTACGAAACCAATTTTCCCAGCAAAATTAATTTCTCAAACTTTCATGAGTTTACGTGGAGGAGAGGTAACCGATATAAAAAAAAATACCCTTAACAAGACTTTTTTAAAATAATTATTTAAAAATAATTTCCTTCATTATTAAGTGGATAAGTTCTGAATGTTTCATTAAAATCCGAAAATTATTTATTCCAACATAATGTGTTTGTCTCCATAAAAAGTGACTTATGGAATATTACGTTTTCCATTGTAAACTCTCGTAACGTCTTTGGTTACCCGCTAACTAAAATCAAAACAAGATTTTTTACCAAACTTTCTAACGTGTTAGAAGAGATTTAAAAAATTTAAATAATTAAAAAATATTTTGATATTTTCTCTTGATAATAACAAACATTTTGATGGAAAAGATTCATTTTTATTTCAGTTTTGGGCCTTTTTTTATTCATACTATGCTGTTTTTTCAGCGGTTTAGTGGAGATACCTCCAAGGATATCATCAACCCGTCTTTCCATTTTCTTATACAAAGGCAGGTAACTTTCAGCCATTATCCTAAATGCTATTAGACTCGTTACAAATCCGTACAATTAGGTAGGTAATGTTTTACTTCCTGACCACTGACAATACTTTTCTCTATTTATTCTTAACGTGAATACTCAATGTTGACAAAATGCAAAATTCCTTTTTCCTACGGATGCAACAACTGAGTTATTTTTTATCGATCTACGCCCTGATGTTATTCATTTTAACACCGAACTTAGAAGACCAACAGGAATTTTTCTTAGACACACAAATTAAATTCCTATTTTATGTGCATTTTTCGTCTTAAGTTATTAATTATTTAGTTAAAAAGCGCGATCCTTTTCTTTTACTCCTAAAAATGTGACCTTTTGCCAGGCATGTAAAATGATAAAAATTCCAGTAAGCATTTGAATAAAATCATTTTTGCAGTGTGAAGTAATCGGTTTTATTGGAAATTAAAATACATTAAATGGTTTTAGAAATCCTAAATATTATAGCTAAATATTTTTTGTTTATTAAAAATAAGTGAAGATAAACTAAGGGAGAGAACTTAGAAAGACTTGTATAGCAAAAAACACTGAGTTATCTCCCCTAAGCAGTTTATTGGACTATTTTTTAATTTGTAAATTAATTAATTTTTTTTTTTTTACATTCTTTTCGTTTTCGGAAAAAGTATTTCTTTGAATTAAGCTTGTAATATCTTCATTAATTATTCATTGGGAAAAATCAATTTTGTCAATTAATAATTAGTTGTAAAAAAAGGAGAAAGTAGTATGGAAGGACCTGTTATGCAAAACTTGAATGAATCTATTGATCAATTAAAAATGTTTTTCTTAATTATTGAAAATTATATTGATAAATTAAAAGAGTAATTTGAAATTGTAGGCCGTCAATTCAAATAGCAGATTTCATAGATAGTTTTCTACCTGATGACTGCGATTGCATAAAAAATGATATTCCGAAAATGAAAAAAAAACAAAACTTTCTTACACCCTTCTGATTCACCCCACCTAAAGAGCCTCAAAACTACTTTTGGGGAATGTTTGTCATCAGGAATATATCTAATCAAGGTTAAACTGAAGAAGTCTTCACTTAATTTGTCAAATCTTTAAATCGAAGATTGTTTCTGAAAATGCATTGAATTTGATGCCTAAGAAGAATTAAATTTAAATTTAATTGGGAATTATTCAGTCTTTCACTTTGCCTTGTCTTTTACTTAGAATCTCATTGACTTGATTTTTTTAATTCTATTTTCGATACATCTTTCACTCTGCCTTGTCTTTTACTTAGAATCTCATTGACTTGATTTTTTTAATTCTATTTTCGATACATCTTTCACACATCCTAAAAAAGCAGTTCAGTTGTTAATAAACATTTTATTTTTAAAATAAATCTCACTTTGTTGTATTTAAATTTAATTTACCTGTCATCATCTGTATTAAATTTAATAGCTTCTCAGAGGAGAATGCAAAATAAATTTCTCCCAACTTGAATACTACTTTTAACTTTTTCAATTTCATTTGTTTTTCTTTGGTGCCTAAGTGACATTAGGAAGGTTTCTTTCAACTGTGAGGCAAATTTCAAACCTCAAACACATTTATTGCATATTGGGTAAAAAAAATGGATGTGGGTTTTTTTTTTTGTATTGTTTCTCTTACTTTGATGAAAATTCTTGACATCAGAAAGGTCATTTTTGAAATCAGCTGAATATTTGACTTTATCAAATTGATCAGATTTAAAATTAAAAACCAAATCAAATAGACACTGATTTGAGAATTGTTGATGTTAAGAAGTGCATTTTTGATATCAGTTGCCAATTTTCTCTCATCAAATCAAACATATTTACTATTGAGACAGTAAATAGTTACTGAGTTGTCAACTGATGATATCAAGAAAGTCATTCTTGAAATTAGCTGCCAACATAATCTTATCAGATTGGTCAATTTTATTATTAAGACACGTGTAAATACATACTGTGATCAGGACTGATGATAACAAGAGGGGGATTTTTGAATGCAGCTGCCAATTCCATCTTATCAAATCAATCAGATTTCCTATTAAGACAGGAGTAAATAGTCACCAATTTGAACAATGATCCTATCAAGAAGACCATTTTTAAAATCAGATGCGAATTTGCTTGTATCAAATCAATCAGATTTGCTTTCAATTCAGGCATAAATACATACATTGAGAATTGATGATATGAAGTGTTGTGGATTCTTGTTTAGAAAACCACACAATAACAAAAACAGATATGAGAGGAAAAATGTAAGTTTATTGAATAAAAGATATACAACCTGTACACAGTTAGTAGATTCAGGAATACTTGTTAGTAGGAGTCAAATATATACAAGAAGTATGTCCGGGGAATCGTCTATATTCTTGCTGACCAACGGGTGATGATTCAACTGCTCTGACAAATACCAACTCTAACAACAACCCGTTCTGTGTAGGAAGAATTATTTGTATACCATGGAAGAGTCCATAGAGTGTGTGAAAAGAGGTGACTCCCCAACATGAAGAATATAATTTTGGAAATCAGCTGCTAATATGACTTTAGCGAATCGATCAGATTTTCATTTAAGACAGGAGTAAATTGATACCAAGTTTAGAATTTTTTACATCAAGAGAGTCCTTTTTTAATTAAGCTTCCAATTCTACCTAATCAAATTTATCAGATTTATTATAAAATAGGAGGAAATACATACTGATTTGAGAATTGATGATATCAAGAAGGTAAGTTTTGAAATCAGTGGCCAATTTGACTTTATCAAGTCAATCAGATTTACCTTTAACAAAGGAGTAAATTGATACGGAACTGAGAATTGATGATATCAAGAATGTAGTTTTTGAAATCTGCTGCCAGTTTGACTTTATCAAATCTATCAGATTATTTATTCAGACAGAAGTAAATAGGCACTGAGTTAAGAATTGATGTTATCATGTAGGTCATTTTTGAAAACAGTTTCCATTTTGATCTTAGCAAATCAATCAGATTTACTCTTAAAACAAAAGTAAAGAGATACCTTTTTCAGAATGGATGATATCAAGAAGAATATTTTTTAAATCAACTGCCAATTTGACATTATCAAATTGATCAGATTTACTAAGACAGGAGTAAATAGGAACTGTATTGAGAATTGATGATATCAAAAAGTGTATTTTTGAATTCAGCTGCCAATTTGAACCTATAAAATTGATCAGATTTACTATTAAGAAAAAAGCAGACAAATACCAAGTTGATAACTGATGATATCAAGAAGGTTATTTTTTAAAATCAGTTGCCAATTTGATCGTATCACATCCCTAAGATTTAAAATCAGTTGCCAATTTGATCGTATCACTTCACTCAGATTTACTGTTAAGATAGGACTAATAGATACTGAGTTGAGATCAGATAACATCAAATCTATTTTTGAAATCAACTCCTAATTTGATGTCATCAAATCAATCAGACTTAATGTTAAGACAGGAGTAAATAGATAGCAAGTTGAGAATTGACGACATCAAGGTTATTTTGTAAATCACTTGTCCATTGACCTCATCAAGTCCATCAGATTTACTATTTAGACAGTAGTAAATGGATCTTGAGTTGTGAACTGATTATATGAAGAATGTCATTTTGCAAATAAGCTGCGAATCTCACCTTATCAAATGAGATTGACTATTAAACACAGGAGTAAATATATACTGAGGTGAGATCTATTGATATCAAGAAGTTCATTTTTTAAATCAGTTTCCAATTGGACCTTATAAAATCAATCAGATTAACAGGAGTAAAATGATACCGAGTTAAGAATTGATGATATCAAAAAGGTCATTTTTAAATGATACTTTGATAATTGTTGATATCAAAATGTCATCTTTGAAATCAACTGACAATTTTATCAAATCAATCAGATTTACTACGATGTCATGAATAAATAGATACTAAGGGGAGAACGGATGATATCAAGAATGTCATTTTTGAAATCAACTGCAAATTTTATCCTATCAAATCAATCAGATTTACTATGATGGCATGAGTTAATTACAACTAGGAGACCAAAAATGATAAGAAAGTGAAAAGGACAGCCTTGGCACTAAATGGGCAAATCACATCAAAGTCAATAAAACTAAGCTGAAATAAAAAAGAAAAGTGATAAGGTTAGGTTAAAAGCAGGTTGACATCTTGAACATTAAGGAGGGAAAAAAAGAAAGAAGAAAAGTAAGATAAGGGAAGGGAAAAAAAGAAGACAAATTTGTATTCTTTGGGGTCAAATTCCAAAATGAATCTTCGCTCTGATTAGTTGAAAGAAACACACAAGTCAATTTTATATCTTCCCATATACACGCACATCAAACCGAAGGTTTCGTGTCTAAATGTAAATCATCTGTACAACCAACATCAAACATTGCCTGATGAAAAAAATCTCTCTGGAAACATAGAAATTTCCGTGTTGCAATGTACAATTAATTTATAACTAATATATATATATATATATATATATATATATAATCTCTTATCCTACAAGTGATATTCGATCTTTAAGTGAATATTATATTACAACTGAGAAGTGATGAATTTTAAAGTTTCATTTTTTAGTTTCTAAACACTTTCATTTTCATTTCAATGTTCTGCTTTCATCAAGAAAGAAATGGTGGAAATTTAGAAAAAGTCCAAAATTCCCTTCACTCTATTTTCCTGTCCTTGTGTATCTGTCTCCCTTACCAAGGTTTCTTTTTCCATTTCATCTGACTTTTTACTTTAGCTTCAGGCAAGAATTTTATTCTAAACCTGTGACTTTTTTTTAACACAGAAGTCTATTTCAACGCCCGGATGTTCTATATCCCAGGAATTAATTTTCACCCATCACCCAGACACTTCCGATCATTTCTTTGTTGGTGTCTGCAAAAAAAAAAACTTTTGGAAAGACAAAAATCTGATAGCAAATTAAACCCCAAGACAAAAGTGGTTTTCTTTCTGCTTTTTATTCAGTCTTTCACTCTGCCTTGTCTTTCACTTAGAATCTCATTGACTTGATTTGTTTAATTCTATTTTCTATACATCTTTCACACACCCTAAAAAAGCTGTTATAAAGATTTTATTTTTAAAATAAATCTCACTTTGTTGTATCTAAATTTAATTTACCTGTCATCATTTGTATTAAATTTAATAGCTTCTCAGGGGTAAATGCAAAATAAATTTCTCCTAACTTGAATACTACTTTAACTATTTCAATTTTATTGATTTTTCTAAGAGGTGTTAGGGAGGTTTCTTTAAACTGTGAGGAAAATTTTGAGCCTCACACACATTTATTGCATACTGGGTAAAAAAAACTATAATTCACTCTTTTATTCTGCACCTAAGAGTAAAAATATGAAAGTTTTGCATTTTCTTATCTAATGTCAAATGTGCTGCCAACTTGGTTTTAGTCATTTTTTTTTTTTTTCATGTAAATGTTTTTTTTTTATTTCTGTATTGTTTCTCTCACTTTGATGAAAATTCTTGACATCAAAAACGTTATTTTTTAAATCAGCTGAATATTTGGCTTTATCAAATTGATCAGATTTACATTTATGATAGGCATAAATATATAACAAGTTGAGAAATGATGAAATCAAGAATGTAATTTTCAAAATCAGCTGCTAATTTGACCTCATCGAATCTATCAGATTTACTATAAGTACAGGAGAAAATACAAACTGAGTTGACAACTGATGATATCAAGAAGTTCATTTATAGAATTAGCTGCTAATTTGAGCTTATCATATCCATGAGATTAAGTCAGGAGTAAATTAATACTAAATTGAGAATTTATGATATCAAGAGAGTGATTTTTTTAAATCAGCAGCCAATTTGACTTTATCAAGTCAATCAGATTTACTTTTAACAAAGGAGTAAATAGTTACCATGTTGAGAATTGATGATATTAATTAGATTGACTTTTAATACAAGAGTAAATACATATGGAGTTGAAAATTGATGATCTCATAAAGGCCGTACTTCAAATTACATGCCAATTTGACTTTATCAAATTGATCAAATTTACAATTAAGACCAAAGCAAATAGATACTGATTTGACAGTTGATGATATCAAGAAGGGCATTTTTGTTATCAGTTGCCAATTTTCTCTCATCAAATCAAACATATTTACTATTGAGACAGTAAACAGTTCCTGAGTTGTCAACTGATGATATCAAAAAAGTCATTCTTGAAATTAGCTGCCAATATAATCTTATCAAATTGGTCAGTTTTATTATTAAGATACATGTAAATAGATACTGTGTTGAGAACTGATATCAAAAATGTAATTTGTGCAAACAGCAGCCAATTTCATCAAATCAGATTTTCTATTAAGATAGGATTAAATAGATACATAGTTGACAAATGATGATTTCAAGGACATTTTGTAATCAGCTGCCAATTTAGTCTTAACGAATTGATCAGACTTACTATTACGAGAGGACTAATTAGTCACCGATTTGAGGAATGATGCTATCATGGACATTTCTAAAATCTGATGCTAATTTGCTCGTATCAAATCAATCATATTTGCTTTTAATTCAGGTGTAAATACATACATTGGGAATTGATAATATGAAGAATTTAATTTTTAAAATCAGTGGCCAATTTGACTTTATCAAATCAATCAGATTTACTCTTAAAACAGGAGTAAATAGATACATTCTTCAGAACTGATGATATCAAGATGGTCATTTTTTTTTTCAAGAAGTCCATTTTTGAATTCAGCTGCCAATTTGATCTTATTTAATTCATCAGCTTTACTGTGATCTCATGAGTAAACAGATACTGAGAGGAGAAAGGATGATATCAAGAAAGTCAGTTTTAGATGATGCGTTGAGAATTGATGATATCAAAGACGTCATCTTTGAAATCAGCTACCAATTATGTCTTATCAAATCAATCAGATTTACTATGATGTCATGACTCATTAAATATTGAGGGGAAAATGGATGATATCAAGAAGATCATTTTTAGATGATACGTTAAGAATTGATGATATCAGAATGGTCATCTTTGAAATCAGCAGCCAATTTTATGTTATCAAATCAATCGGATTTACTATGATGTCATGAGTAAATAAATATTGAGAGGAAAATTGATGATATCAAGAAGATCATTTTAGATGATACGTTGAGAATTGATGATATCAAAAATCATCTTTGAAATCAACTGCCAATTTTATCTTATCAAATCAATCAGAAGTCATGGGCAAATAAATACTGAGTTGAGAACTATTGATATCGAGAAGGTCATTTGTAGATGACGCATTCAGAATTGATGATATCAAAAATGTCATTTTTTAAATCAACTGCCAATTTTATCTTCTCAAAATCAGATTTAATATGATGTCATGAGTAAATAGATACTGAGGTGAGAATGGATGATATCAAAAATGTCATCTTTGAAATCTGCTGCCAATTTTATCTTATCAAATCCATCAGATTTAAAATGATGATCTGAGTGAATAGATACTGAAGGGAGTACAGATGATATCAAGAAGATCATTTTTAGATGACGCGTTGAGAATTGATGATATCAAAATGGTCATCTTTGAAATGAGCTGCCAATTTTATCTTATCAAATCAATCAGATTTACTATGATGTCATGAGTAAATAGGATTTGAGGGAAGAACAGATGATATCAAAAAGGTTATTTTGTTTAAATCATCTACAAAATTGATCTTATCAAGTTTAAAAAAAAAACAGCAGTTTATGTCATGTTATGTTTTCCATTGTAACGATTTGGTTACCCTCTGACTCGAATCAAAAAATCATTTGGTTACCCGCTGACTCAAATCAAAAAATCATTTGGTTACCCGCTGACTCAAATCAAAAAATCATTTGGTTACCCGCTGACTCAAATCAAAAAATCATTTGGTTACCCGCTGACTCAAATCAAAAAAAGATTTTTACTTGCATTTCTAAAGTGTTATGAGAGATTAAGAAAATTTTTTTTTAATAATTAAAAAATACTTTGGTCGTTTTTCTTGATAATAACAGAAACATTTCGATAGAAAAAGTTTGTTTTTATTAAGTTTGGGGCAGTTTTTATTCATATTGTGCAATTTATTTTAACGATTTGTGGAGATACCTACAAGAATATCATCAACGTGCTTTTCCATTTTCTTTTCATTGCCATCTGCCGGGCTCTACAAAGGAAAATAAATTTTAGCCATTATTTTAAATCTTATTAGAATCGTTACAAATCCGTGCAATTTGGTCAGTAATGTTACTTCCTAACCGCTGACAATACTTGTCTGTATTTATTCTTAATGTATTTATTTTACTTTATTTTGCAGGTTTGTATTTGTGTGTGTGTTCCGGTGTATAGTGTGAGGTGTCCCCGATTAATCGCTAAACAAAACAGCATGAAACAGCAGAGGATGAATAAAAAAGTTCATAAACTTAATAAATTTTCCATCAAAATATTTATATTTTTATTAAGAGGAAAGATCAAAGCAATTTGTAATTATTTTTTAAAAATTTTTAATCCCTGCTAACATTTTCGGAATTTTGATAGAAAATGTTGTTTTTATTTGAGTTAGCGGCTAAAAAAAGGTTTACGACGGTTTTACAATGGGTAACGTAATGATGACGCAACCCATTTTAAACGCATTAATTTGGAAATTTTCGCAAAAATCAAATAATAGCCAGATTTGAATGAAACTTTCAGTACTCATTCACAAATGAATGATATTATTTTTGAAATTATTATTTTTTTAAATATCTTGGTGAAAATATTTTTTAACTCTGTTACCCACCTCTACGTAAATCCATGAAATTTTAATAAATTTTAATTAGCTGTAATTTATTTTTATTCGTTAAATGCAGGACTCATTGGGGCATATAAATCATGTATGTTTTTTATTTTAAATTGGACAACCTGATCGAAAATTTGCTCCGAAGAGTAAGATAAAAATGCAGTAAAACTCTGATATAATTTAATTTGATAAACTTTTAATTGCTGGAATAAATAATAATTATTAAGGACATTATAGTCTGAAGAAAAAAAAATTTGTTTACTAATAAATTTTTGAAATAATTGTTTTTATTTTCTTATTTTTTTATTATAATAATTCATAAAAGTGTTACAAATATTTTAAAAACCTTTTATAAAAACGTTATTGAAGTTCTTCTTTACCTAAGAATTGATTATTATATTCCCTATCAAAAATTGAAAAGTTTAATAAAAATAATTCACCCATTTTATTTTTAAAATAATTAAACAAATATAAATATTGGTAATTTTTATTAAGTACGGTGTTCCATAGGGGTCATAACAAGTTTCCGTAGAGGTCATATTGTTTTTAGAAGTTAACAAATGTTTGGATGAATTCCCCTTACATCGAAAACGACACAAACCACACTTTGATACTAATTTCATTCTTTTTTATTAAATTAAAATTATTCTAAAAGAAATTTTAATTTTTTAATTTTTCAAAAAGCATATTAATAAATAATTTCAGAAAAATATGTAATATTTCAGAAAAAATATTAATAAATAAAATAATATAACTTAGTTCGGCTATTTTATTTTAATTCTTTCTTATTAAAATATTTTAAAATACATACAAATTTTTATTTATTCAGAAAGCATATTTTTTATTTATTCAGAAAGCATCTTTTTTATTTATTCAGAAAGCATATTTTTTAGTTATTCAGAAAGCATATTTTTTATTTATTCGGAAAGCATATTTTTTATTTATTCAGAAAGCATATTTTTCAGTTATTCAGAAATCATATTTTATATTTATTCAGAAAGCATAATTTTTATTTATTCAGAAAGCATGTTTTTTATTTATTCAGCAAGCATATTTTTTATTTATTCAGAAAGCATATTTTTTATTTATTCAGAAAGCATATTTTTTATTTATTCAGAAAGCATATTTTTTAGTTATACAGAAATCATATTTTTTGTTTATTCAGAAAGCATATTTTTTATTTATTCAGAAAGCATGTTTTTTATTTATTCAGAAAGCATATTTTTTATATATGCAGAAAGCATGTTTTTTATTTATGCAGAAAGCATATTTTTTATTTATTCAGAAAGCATATTTTTATTTATGCAGAAAGTATATTTTTTATTTATTCAGAAAGCATATTTTTTATTTATTCAGAAAGCATGTTTTTTATTTATTCAGAAAGCATGTTTTTTATTTATTCAGAAAGCATGTTTTTATTTATTCAGAAAGCATATTTTTTATTTATTCAGCAAGCATATTTTTATTTATGCAGAAAGCATGTTTTTATTTATTCAAAAAGCATATTTTTTATTTATGCAGAAAGCATATTTTTTATTTATTCAGAAAGCATATTTTTTATTTATTCAAAAAGCATATTTTTTTTATTTATGCAGAAAGCATATTTTTTATTTATGCAGAAAGCATATTTTTTATTTATTCAGCAAGCATATTCTTTATTTATTCAGAAAGCATATTTTTTATTTATTCAGAAAGCATATTTTTTATTTATTCAGCAAGCATAATTTTTATTTATTCAGAAAGCATATTTTTTATTTATGCAGAAAGCATATTTTTTATTTATTCAGAAAGCATATTTTTCAGTTATTCAGAAATCATATTTTATATTTATTCAGAAAGCATATTTTTTATTTATTCAGAAAGCATATTTTTATTTATGCAGAAAGCATATTTTTTATTTATTCAGCAAGCATAATTTTTATTTATTCAGAAAGCATATTTTTTATTTATTCAGAAAGAATATTTTTTAGTTATTCAGAAAGCATATTTTTTATTTATGTAGAAAGCATATGTTTATTTATGCAGAAAGCATATTTTTTAGTTATTCAGAAACCATATTTTTTATTTATTCAGAAAGCATATTTTTTATTTATTCAGAAAGAATAATTTTTATTTATTCAGCAAGCATAATTTTTATTTATTCAGAAATCATATTTTTTATTTATTCAGAAAGCATATTTTTCATTGATTCAGAAAGCATATATTTCAGTGATTCAGAAATCATATTTTAAATTTATTCAGAAAGCATATTTTTTATTTATTCAGAAAGCATATTTTTTATTTATTCAGAAAGCATATTTTTTATTTATTCAGAAAGCATAATTTTTATTTATACAGAAAGCATATTTTTTATTTATTCAGAAAGCATATTTTTTATTTATTCAGAAAGCATATTTTTATTTATTCAGCCAGCATAATTTTTATTTATTCAGAAAGCATATTTTTTATTTATTCAGAAAGCATATTTGTTATTTATTCAGAAAGCATATTTTTTATTTTTTCAGAAAGCATATCTTTTATTTATTCAGAAAGCATATTTTTTATTTATTCAGAAAGCATATTTTTTATTTATTCAGAAAGCATATTTTTTATTTATTCAGCATGCATAATTTTTATTTATACAGAAAGCATATTTTTTCTTTTTTCAGAAAGCATAATTTTTATTTATTCAGAAAGCATATTTTTTATTTATTCAGAAAGCATATTTTTTATTTATTCAGCCAGCATAATTTTTATTTATTCAGAAAGCATATTTGTTATTTATTCAGAAAGCATATTTTTTATTTATTCAGAAAGCATATCTTTTATTTATTCAGAAAGCATATTTTTTATTTATTCAGAAAGCATATTTTTAATTTATTCAGAAAGCATAATTTTTATTTATTCAGAAAGCATTTTTTTTATTTATTCAGAAAGCATTTTTTTTATTTATTCAGAAAGCATGTTTTTTATTTATTCAGAAAGCATATTTTTTATTTATTTAGAAAGCATATTTTTTATTTCTTCAGAAAGCATATTTTTTATTTATTCAGCAAGCATAATTTTTATTTATTCAGAAATCATGTTTTTTATTTATTCAGCAATCATATTTTTTATTTGTTCAGAAAGCATATTTTTTGTTTATTCAGAAAGTATATTTTTTATTTATTCAGAATGTATACTTTTTATTTATGCAGAAAGCATATTTTTTATTTATTCACCAAGCATAATTTTTATTTATTCAGAAAGCATATTTTTTATTTATTCAGAAAGCATGTTTTTTATTTATTCAGAAAGCATGTTTTTATTTATTCAGAAAGCATATTTTTTATTTATTCAGAAAGCATATTTTTCAGTTATTCAGAAATCATATTTTATATTTATTCAGAAAGCATATTTTTTATTTATTCAGAAAGCATATTTTTATTTATGCAGAAAGCATATTTTTTATTTATTCAGCAAGCATAATTTTTATTTATTCAGAAAGCATATTTTTTATTTATTCAGAAAGAATATTTTTTAGTTATTCAGAAAGCATATTTTTTATTTATGTAGAAAACATATGATTATTTATGCAGAAAGCATATTTTTTAGTTATTCAGAAACCATATTTTTTATTTATTCAGAAAGCATATTTTTTATTTATTCAGAAAGAATAATTTTTATTTATTCAGCAAGCATAATTTTTATTTATTCAGAAATCATATTTTTTATTTATTCAGAAAGCATAGTTTTCATTGATTCAGAAAGCATATATTTCAGTGATTCAGAAATCATATTTTAAATTTATTCAGAAAGCATATTTTTTATTTATTCAGAAAGCATATTTTTTATTTATTCAGAAAGCATATTTTTTATTTATTCAGAAAGCATAATTTTTATTTATACAGAAAGCATATTTTTTATTTATTCAGAAAGCAAATTTTTTATTTATTCAGAAAGCATATTTTTTATTTATTCAGCCAGCATAATTTTTATTTATTCAGAAAGCATATTTTTTATTTATTCAGAAAGCATATTTGTTATTTATTCAGAAAGCATATTTTTTATTTTTTCAGAAAGCATATCTTTTATTTATTCAGAAAGCATATTTTTTATTTATTCAGAAAGCATATTTTTTATTTATTCAGAAAGCATATTTTTTATTTATTCAGCATGCATAATTTTTATTTATACAGAAAGCATATTTTTTCTTTTTTCAGAAAGCATAATTTTTATTTATTCAGAAAGCATATTTTTTATTTATTCAGAAAGCATATTTTTTATTTATTCAGCCAGCATAATTTTTATTTATTCAGAAAGCATATTTGTTATTTATTCAGAAAGCATATTTTTTATTTATTCAGAAAGCATATCTTTTATTTATTCAGAAAGCATATTTTTTATTTATTCAGAAAGCATATTTTTTAATTTATTCAGAAAGCATAATTTTTATTTATTCAGAAAGCATTTTTTTTATTTATTCAGAAAGCATTTTTTTTATTTATTCAGAAAGCATGTTTTTTATTTATTCAGAAAGCATATTTTTTATTTATTTAGAAAGCATATTTTTTATTTCTTCAGAAAGCATATTTTTTATTTATTCAGCAAGCATAATTTTTATTTATTCAGAAATCATGTTTTTTATTTATTCAGCAATCATATTTTTTATTTGTTCAGAAAGCATATTTTTTGTTTATTCAGAAAGTATATTTTTTATTTATTCAGAAAGTATACTTTTTATTTATGCAGAAAGCATATTTTTTATTTATTCACCAAGCATAATTTTTATTTATTCAGAAAGCATATTTTTTATTTATTCAGAAAGCATATTTTTTATTTATTCAGAAAGCATGTTTTTTATTTATTCAGAAAGCATGTTTTTATTTATTCAGAAAGCATATTTTTTATTTATGCAGAAAGCATGTTTTTTATTTATGCAGAAAGCATATTTTTATTTATTCAGAAAGCATATTTTTCTTTATGCAGAAAGTATATTTTTTTATTTATTCAGAAAGCATACTTTTTATTTATTCAGAATGCATAATTTTTATTTATTCAGAAAGCATGTTTTTTATTTATTTAGCAAGCATATTTTTTATTTATTCAGAAAGCATATTTTTTATTTATTCAGAAAGCATATTTTTTATTTATTCAGAAAGCATGTTTTTTATTTATTCAGAAAGCATATTTTTTATTTATTCAGAAAGTATATTTTTTATTTATTCAGAAAGCATAATTTTTATTTATTCAGAAATCATGTTTTTTATTTATTCAGCAATCATATTTTTTATTTGTTCAGAAAGCATATTTTTTGTTTATTCAGAAAGTATATTTTTTATTTATTCAGAAAGTATATTTTTTATTTATTCAGAAGGCATATTTATTATTTATACAGGAAGCATATTTTTTATTTATTCAGCAAGCATAATTTTTATTTATTCAGCAAGCATAATTTTTATTTATTCAGAAATCTTATTTTTTTATTTATTCAGCAAGCATATTTTTTTATTTGTTCAGAAAGCATATTTTTAATTTATTCAGAAAGCATAATTTTTATTTATTCAGAAAGCATTTTTTTATTTATTCAGAAAGCATGTTTTTTATTTATTCAGAAAGCATATTTTTTATTTATTCAGAAAGCATATTTTTTATTTATTCAGAAAGCATATTTTTTATTTATTCAGAAAGCATATTTTTTTATTTATTCAGAAAGCATAATTTTTATTTATTCAGAAAGCATATTTTTTACTTATTCAGCAAGCATAATTTTTATTTATACAGAAAGCATATTTTTTATTTATTCAGAAAGCATACTTTTTATTTATTCAGAAAGCATATTATTTATTTATTCAGAAAGCATTTTTTTTATTTATTCAGAAAGCATGTTTTTTATTTATTCAGAAAGCATATTTTTTATTTATTCAGAAAGCATATTTTTTATTTATGCAGAAAGCATATTTTTTATTTTGCATATAAAAACATGCTTTCTGAATAAATTAAAAATATGCTTTCTGAATAAATAAAAAATATGCTTTCTGAATGAAAACATATTTTTTATTTTTTCAGAAAGCATATTTTTTACTTATTCAGCAAGCATAATTTTTATTTATACAGAAAGCATATTTTTTATTTATTCAGAAAGCATACTTTTTATTTATTCAGAAAGCATATTATTTATTTATTCAGAAAGCATTTTTTTTATTTATTCAGAAAGCATGTTTTTTATTTATTCAGAAAGCATATTTTTTATTTATTCAGAAAGCATATTTTTTATTTATGCAGAAAGCATATTTTTTATTTTGCATATAAAAACATGCTTTCTGAATAAATTAAAAATATGCTTTCTGAATAAATAAAAAATATGCTTTCTGAATGAAAGCATTTTTTTTATTTATTCAGAAAGCATATTTTTTATTTATTTAGAAATCATATTTTTTATTTATTCAGAAAGCATAATTTTTATTTTTCCAGAAAGCATGTTTTTTATTTATTCAGAAAACATATTTTATATTTATTCAGAAAGCATATTTTTTATTTATTCAGGAAGCATATTTATTATTTATTCAGAAAGCATGTTTTTATTTATTTAGCAAGCATATTTTTTTAATTATTCAGAAAGCATATTTTTTTTATTTATTCAGCAAGCATAATTTTTATTTATTCAGCAAGCATAATTTTTATTTATTCAGAAAGCATGTTTTTTATTTATTCAGCAAGCATATTTTTTATTTATTCAGAAAGCATATTTTTTATTTATTCAGAAAGCATAATTTTTATTTTTTCAGAAAGCATGTTTTTTATTTATTCAGAAAACATATTTTATATTTATTCAGAAAGCTTATTTTTTATTTATTTAGAAAGCATATTTTTTATTTATTCAGAAAGCATGTTTTTTATTTATTCAGAAAGCATGCTTTTTATTTATTCAGAAAGCATTTTTTTATTTATTCAGAAAGCGTATTTTTTATTTATTCATAAAGTTTATTTTTTCTTTATTCAGAAAGCATATTTTTTATTCATTCAGAAAGCATATTTTTTATTTATTCAGAAAGCAAGTTTATTATTTGTTAAGAAAGTATGCTTTTTATTTATTTAGAAAGCATGTTTTTATTTATTCAGATAGCATGTTTTTATTCATTCAGAAATCATGTTTTTTATTTATTCAGAAAGAATGTTTTTTATTTATTCAGAAAGCATTTTTTTTAATTACTCAGAAAGCATGTTTTTTATTTATTCAGAAAGCATATTTTTTATTTATTCAGAAAGCATAATTTTTATTTATTCAGAAAGCATATTTTTTATTTATTCAGCAGGCATAAATTTTCTTTATTCAGCAAGCATATTTTTTATTTATTCAGAAAGCATAATTTTTATTTATTCAGAAAGCATAATTTTTATTTATTCAGAAAGCATATTTTTTATTTATTCAGCAGGCATAAATTTTCTTTATTCAGCAAGCATGTTTTTTATTTATTCAGAAAGCATAATTTTTATTTATTCAGAAAGCATAATTTTTATTTATTCAGCAAGCATAATTTTTATTTATTCAGAAAGCATATTTTTTAATTATTCGGAAAGCATATTTTTTAATTATTCAGAAAGCAGATTTTTTATTTATTCAGAAAGCATGTTTTTTATTTATTCAGAAAGCATGTTTTTTATTTATTCAGAAAGCATTTTTTTATTTATTCAGAAAGCATATTTTTTATTTATTCAGAAAGTATATTTTTTCTTTATTCAGAAAGCATATTTTTTCTTAATTCAGAAAGCATATTTTTTATTTATTCAGAAAGCATATTTTTTATTTATTCAGAAAGCATGTTTTTTATTTGTTCAGAAAGTATGCTTTTTATTTATTCAGAAAGCATGTTTTTATTTATTCAGATAGCATGTTTTTTATTTATCCAGAAAGCCTGTTTTTTATTTATTCAGAAATCATGTTTTTTATTTATTCAGAAAGCATGTTGTTTATTTATTCAGAAAGCATGTTTTTTGTTTATTCAGAAAGCATAGTCTGGCTATAAATCTAAACTAAAATTCCATAAAATATTATGTACTTGCTGAAAATGTTAAATTTGAATTTTATTATTTACTTAAAAAACAACAAAAAATTTTAATTTCCAAATGTTACGTTTTAATCTACATAAATTTTTTTGTAACTTTCGGTCGCCATGAAAACGTCATTCACACCTACTACTTGTCAATAAAGCATTTGTCGGCTCAGATATCGCTGACAAGAGGGCTACCGTAGTTAAAGAGAGATTTATATTTGAAATTTCCAGGCAGTAAGCACTTACTACATTTTTGAAATCAGATAAAGGTAAGTTTCAATTATAAAAATCGACTTAACGTGTCAAGGAGGTATATATGTCTTCTTCTTTTTTTTTTTTTTTTGCAAGATTTTTAAAACAGAAATTTGGTTACTGTTTACATAATGTGTCGATCAATCAATAATGGCGGTAATTTTTTTTAAATATTTTTTCAGCAGTTTAATTTTTGATTCCGATCAATATAATTTCGGTTTGAACTAAACCAGGGTATTTTGCTTACTGTAATTAGTAAATTTAATCTATTGGCTTTCAATTAAAGCTAAAATTAAAGCTTCAAGAAAACATTTTTATTTTTAAAAATTAAATTTAAATTGAGGGATCGAAAATGAGAAGTGATTTAATTGACGGTACCTATCTTAATGTGAATAACATAATTCCTTTCCCCTACAGATGCAACAACTGAGTCATTTTTATCGATATTTGCCTATATGTTAATTATTCGAATACCGAAATTCGAAGATGAACGCGAATTGTCCTTACATTCACAAATGAAATTCATATTTTATGAGTATTTCTCGTCAAAAGTTTTAATAATTTTTAGTTAATCAACCCTTCATAAATACGAACGGCGATCCTTTATACTTTACATTAAGATAACAATTCTAAAAAGCATTTGAATAAAATAAGTTTGAAGTCATCGATACTGTGGGTTCACATTAAATATTTAAAAAACTTCCAAGCCTAATTATTACTTTATTATATATTTTGAATTTTATTTTTGGTTATCGAAAATAAGTAAAGATGCAATAAGAATTGGTAAATTTGTTTTGCAAAAATATATAGAGTTATTCCCCCTTAGCTATTTATTTTAATCTCCTTTTGGGTTGTAAATTACTATTTTTAAACAATTTTCCTCTTCGGACAGAAATAATCTTTTTAAACTAAACTTATGATATATTTATTCGTTATTCATTAGAAAAAATTTTTTCTGTCCATTTACGATTAATTTTAAAACAGGAAATACAATAAAAGGACCTGTTACTCGAAATTTGAATGTGTTGATCGACAAACAAAAAAATAAAATGTCTTTTCCAAATTAGACTAATTTGAAATTCTAGGCTGTCGATTCAAACAGCAGATTAGGGTGTCATTTTTACTTAATGACTGCTATTAAATTCAATTTAAAAAAATGATATTCTGAAAATTGAAAAAATAAAATAAAATGAACTGTCTTACACCTTTCCGATTCCCCACACCCGAACAGCCTCGAAACCACTTTTTTGGGGGATGTTTGTCATCAGGAATATTTTAATCAAGATTAAATTGGAGAAGTCTTCACTTAACTTATTAAATCTTTAAATCGAAGATTATTTCCGCAAATGCATTGCATTTGATGGCCAAGAAGAATTAAATTTAGATTATATAAACTTTTATTAATTGGGAATTCTTTAAACAAAATTAGCAATTAAATACTGAACAAACTAAAAGGCATAATTGCCTCCTAAATGTTTTTAACAAATTTTCTCTGCCTTTGCGAAATGTACCTCCACTCATTTTCGTAAACTTTGTAAATTGACTTTTGAAAAATAATGATTTCTTGAAGGTTTTATTATAAGTTTTAATTGAAAGTTAAATGATTAAATTTCCTATTTCCAGTAAGTAAAATACTCTGGTGTATTTTCAACAGAAATTATATTGATTAGAATATAAAATTTTTCAATTTTTTTATATTTCAATTTTTCGGTCATTTTTGAGCGATTGTTACATTTTATTTTAACTGTTTGATTATTTTTTGTACGGAAGTTAAAAAGAAGAAACAATTTTGTCACTGCCATTTAACATTATAAATTTAATAAATCGTTATCAATTTCCTCCCACCGTTTTTGTAGTGTTTCGTTTCGTTTAATAAATTTTAAAATCGGAATAAATAAAAAGTGCTATTAATTATAAACAGTACAATTAAACAGTACACACAAAATATTGAAAAGGGATTACCAAGCACCCAGAAATTTAATATCAAACTGGTAAAAAAATTTAAAAAATAACAGTAATGAATTAAACTTAAGTTTCAATGAATTAGGTTTTATTTAAAGTAAATCTTGATAGGTTTGAGGAAATAACTGGCAGAGCTGGGTTTGTATGGGATAACAGGAGAAAAAGCTACTAGGAAAAGGAAGATGTGGAAGGCCTTGATTGTCTACGTTCTGAAGGGACACGGCACATTGAAGATAAATAAAGTCAATAGTAAGTTAAAAATAAAAGTGCATAATTTTTTTTTTTTGTTAAATATTGATTATACAAATTTAATTTTATCAGATAATATATTTTAAAATGTGTATAATGTATATATATGTGTGTGTGTGTATGTGTGTATATGTATACATATGTGTGTGTGTACATATATATTGTGTGTGTGAATTTTCGTTTAATAAATTTTGTGGCACAAAGCCGAATCTGCGGGGCTATAGAAGCAGGTAACTTTCAGCCATTATCCTAAACTTGTGACATATCCGTGCAATTAGGACAGTAATTTTTTTCTTCCTGACCACTGGCAATACTTTTCTCTATTTATTCTTAACATAAATAACGTTAATTGTTTGATCGTTACATTTTTATTTTTTTGTTTAAATTTCTTTAAATAAGTTAAAATAAAGAAATAATTTAGTCAGTGCCAATTAATAGTGTAGATGCAATGAACCGTTATCAATTTCCTCCAGCCTTTTTTGTACTCTTTCTTTTCGTTTAATAAATTTTAAAATCGGAATAAATAAAAAGTGCTATTAATTATGAACAGTACAATTAAACAGTACACACAAAATATTGAAAAGGGATTACCAAGCACCCAGAAATTTTAATATCAAAATGGTAAGAAAATTAAAATAAATAAATAAATAAATAAAGCAATTAACTAAAAATCAAAATTTCTAACGTGTTAAAAAAGATTAAAAAAATATTTTTAAATAATTAAAAAAATACTTTAATCTTTTCTCTTGATAATAACAGAAATATTTTGACGGGAAAAGTTCGTTTTTATTACGTTTAAGGTATTTTTTTTTTACTTCATGCATTTGAATATTTAAAAATACCTTCACTAGCTTCTCTCTCTCTCTCTCTCTCTCTCTCTCTCTCTCTCGGGGCGTAGGATACTGAAACCGTCTTGTTTGCTCCCTTTGTAGCGATCACTCCGCGATTTGTTGTGTTTCGGAACTCATTTTCCGCGCATTAATCGCAAAATAGATGTAAAATGATTTGAGTTCAGCAGATACACATTTGCACAGAAATAGTGATGTTTTGAAAAGATTTGGAGGGAAAAAAGGGCTTCAGGGAAGAAAACAAAAATTTCCCGTTATTAGGTTCAATTCTATTGGTTGGTCTATTTTCTGCTGGCTCCGCCCACTTTATATAAATAAAGCTTGCGGGCGACATGAGACGATTCATAAATATTCCTTGAAAGAAACAACATGGATAACGAATATCTTCCTGACTTCTTTCAAAGATATGATTCACAATTTTTTGTGGAAGATAAAAATGAGGAAGAAAGAAATCCTCTCAGGGAACTTTTTCCTGACATGTTGGCCATGAGCCTTAACACTCTTGACCATTATTCTGACCCCCAACAGGAGCTGTTCGAGGGCTTAGTAATCGAATCTGATTTTGGTTCGGCGATGCCGGAAATCCAAACAGAACAGCTCGTTCCGGCCACCCCTCAACAAGGACCCAGGAAAAGAGGTCGGCCACGAAAGAACGAACTCATTCCCGCTGCTGAACCCAGTCGAAAATGTGGTAAGTTATTTTATTTACTTATTTTATTTTTAGTCCTAAGGAAATTAGTTAATTTATTTTACACTCTCTGTTAAAATTAAATACAATAAATAGGGATGTTAAGGTTCCGTTTTTTTCAGGGGTTATATCATCATCATCATAGATATGATAACCGGTGCGATAACTTTTTTTATTTATTCATTTACAGTCGAACGAAAGAAAAAACGTATGAGCCAGGCCGAAAAGGCAATGCACAACCACCAGGAAAGAGAACGAAGGAAAGGGATGACAATGCTTTTGGAAGGTCTTCGAGAATTGGTCCCTGCTGTAAGGGACGATAAAAAGGCCTCCCAGAAGAAAATCATCGACGAGGCAACAAAATACCTCAAGGAGGAAAAGTCTGTTTTTCTTTCGTATTTGAAAGAAAAAGAAAGGCATGAAACTTTAGAAGCAAAGAAGCGAAAATTAGAAGCCGAACTAGCTTCAGGCCCAAATGGTAAGAAATATTTTCAAATTTCTATCATTTTTTTTTTCTTTTCCAATTTTTTTTATTAAAAAAATTTTTTTCAGCAGTTAAATTTGTGATTCCGAGCAATATAATTTCGGTTTGAACTAAACCAGGGTATTTTTCTTACAGTAATTAGTAAATTTAATCTCTTGGCTTTTAATTAAAGCTTCAAAAAAACATTTTTATTTTTAAAAATTAAATTTAAATTGAGGTATCGAAAATGAGCAGTGTTTTTTTTTTTTTTTTTTTTTTTTTTTTTTTTTTTTTTTTTTTTTTTTTTGTAGGTACCTAATTTTTATTTTTTTATTTTTAGGTGTCCTTGTTATATGGGAAGAGGGGCGTGCGATGTCGCCTAAGGACCTTCCCAAATGAGTGAAAAGGCCATCTCGAGTACACCTCCGTGATGAGAATGTTGATTAAGCTATTGAACAGCTAGAATCGTTTCGCCCCGGATCACCCAGAAGTCCTGGCCAGTCTTCTGATGAAGAACAAATCAATGTCGAAGTGTGAAGTCCATTTATCTTCTGGCCTAACTAAAAACACACGACCAACAGGAATTCTTTTTTTTTTTTTTTTTTTTTTTTTTTTTTGCTAAGATCGTCTCAGTAGCAATGCTGTTGCTTTTCCGGTGTTTTTTCTTCAGAAATGTCTGAGAGAATATCCCTTCTGGAACCCTATGGAAAAGCCGCGAGTATCAGGAAATCTATTGAACCAAGGAGATCGATTTTTTTCCAACTATTCGTTTGGAAATTGGAAAGTTCCCTATCGTGAATACGGGGACAGTTACGGAGACCGTTGAAATATTGTCTTTCACTCGGAATCACATGACAATTATTTAATTCTACTTTTCTATTTGTTTGAACAATCTTTCTCTTAGCAGGTCTTAATAAAAAAAAATATTTTAAATATAAATCTCGTTTTTTCTGTTATTTGTGTCAAATTTAATAGATTTTCACAGGTGAATGCAAAATAAATCTTTGTAACTTTTTTTTTATTACTTTTTATTTCAATTTCATTGACTCTTCTTCATTGCCGAAGAGACGTTGAAATTGTGAGGAAAATTTCTAACCTCGACCACATTTATTGCATATTGGGGTGGGTTTTCGACCCCTCCACGAATACTGAGAACCTTCCATGTACTATGCACCTAAGGGTTAAATAGTAAAATTTTATTTTATTTTTTTTTTTAACATAACATTTACGGGATTTTTATTTCCTGGATATTAAACATGACCAAAGAAAAAAAAAGTGAAAGTTTAAGCGCTCCCTCGAAATGTAAACAAAACCCTTGACAATTATGTAACCAACCTTTCAAGAAATCTTTTTAATAGTTTAAAAACAGGGTATCTACTGAAGAAAATAGTTTGAATAAATGAAAAAAAGGTTACATTTTCCAATTAATGAAGTAAAAACGTTTTTATTTACTCCTATAGCAGTTGGTTGGAAATAATTTGGTTTGAATGCGTTCGAGACCAGCTCGAAACAATGACGTGCAACGGAACGTTCACTACTTAGCACATTTCGGGAAATCGAAGAAAAATTAACAAATCACAATGAGAAATGTCTTAATTCGTAATTTCTCATTAATTTATGATAACGGTCATCGAAAATTTTTTATTAAAGATATTAAATATTCCTAATTTTATTAAAAAACAATTTATTACAATGAATTAAAAAAAAACTGATATTCTGCTCGTCTTACAACAATTAGAAAATATTCCACAGATTTTTGTTTTTGTTTTTAACTACTATATTCAGTGTTTTATTCCTAAATCCTTAAATTTAAAAGGAGAACCGGATGTGTATCACTGCAACTCTAATCATCTGTCCCCCCCCTTGTTTTCAGAAACATTGAATAATTGCTTATCTGAAACTTCCACGTGAAAATTTTTTTGACCCTATTTAAACTTTAAAACTACGATAAGAATAAATCAATATTATTTTCTTAAATGACAGAATCCTATTTAAAAGGAATTTATAGGATACCTGTAATTTTTCTATTTCATACACATGCATATATTTTTTTTTTAGTACTCTAAACATAATTTTTTACTTGGTGCACATATTTGAATTGCTAACGCTACTTTTTATTTTTTCCTTAAATTAATAACAACCTACCAAGATAGAGAAAATTTACTAAAGAAAACTTGTTTGTCATCAATCGAACCTGTATTTTCTAACGAACAGACAGAAACATGATACAGGTTTGATTACTGACAGGTACAAACTTTCTTAAGTAATTCTCAGTCTTGGCTGGTTATGAATTTCAGTTAAAGAAAAAAAGATAGTCGTAGCAACTCAGATATGTCTACCAACTTAAAATATTGTAGTATATATATATATATATATATATACACACACAAATTTTGATAAAAATCAACAAGGTTCCTAAGAATTCTATTATTTTGGACCATTAACCTTCTTTTCAATATATCTTTAAAGCAGAAATGCAGGAAAAAAAATTGTTAAACAACACTTATTGGCCTTGAATCATTGAAAAATACCTGCCCAATATCTATCTATCTATCTATCTATCTATCTATCTATCTATATATATATATATATATATATATAGATAGATATGAAATGATTTGTTTGAACATTATTTTATATCGATACTCGTATTTAAGTTGATATTCTGTTTTTAATTAAACAGTATTATATATTGATATCTAATGGCCTGATTATTTACGATAAACTTTTTTTTACGAAAATGTATGTCATTCGGCAGGATTCGAACCTGCGACCCCTATCCACATAGGGGAGGCTACCATGTGATCTGGCACGTCTTACAATATTCTGATTTATTTTGTTATTTTTTTATAAAATTTTTTACCGTTCTTATTTATTTATTTATTTTTCACATACTTCCTTTTAACTTTAAACAGAATGATCAGATATTCGAAGAAAACCAAACATAAAACCACGAATTTGTTCGCCCAAAGAGAGTCAATTTTAGGCTCGAAACACGTATATATATATATATATATATATATATAATATAATCACATTCTAGTTCATAACTATATATAGCACATTCTATTCCATATATATATATATATATATATAATGACAAAAAATATGCTATCCAGAAATGATTTTCTACCAAAAAAGTACAGAAAAAACATCAATTTTGACACTAAGCATCATTCCAATATAACACATCATATCATCTACGCTGAGGACAGGTTCAGCAAAGTTGCAATCGTCTGTCATTTTGTCATGAAACATTCTGTCGGTGAGAAAAAAAAGAAAAAATATCTTTCTGTTCAAATTTTGTTAACAAGTCTCAAGCTGTTTTTTCAAATTTCTTGAAATTTGATGTTCAAATAAACATTTTAGGCTTAATTTTAGGAGTTCTGTCTGTTTGGAAAGAGAGGCGTGGGATGTCTGCCAAGGACCTTCAAAGTTTTCAGAGATCAATATCAAGAAAATATACAAGATGAGAAAATTGATGAAGCGATTCAACTACTCGAATAAACTCCTGATATCACTCGGAAGTCCTGGCCAGTCCTCTGGATGATTGGGAAGAGGACATCAATGTTGAGGCGTGTTCGATCTTCTGGCCTGAATACACGACCAACAGCAACACGTTCTCCGTAAAATATACAAGATGGAGAAAATTGGATGAAGCGATTCGACTACTCGAATAAACTCCTGATATCAGTCGGAAGTCTCCGGCCAGTCCTCGGATGATTGGGAAGAGGACATCAATGTTGAGGGCGTGTTCGACTTTCGGGTCTGAATACACACGACCAACAGCAACACGTTCTCCGTAAAATATACAAGATGAGAAAATTGATGAAGCGATTCGACTACTTGAATAAACTCCTGATATCAATGGAAGTCCTGGCCAGTCCGATGATTGGGAAGAGGACATCAATGCTGAGGCGTGTCTCGATCTTCTGGCTCAAATACACACGACCAACAGCAACACGTTCTCCGTAAAATGGCTACAAGATGAGAAAATTGATGAAGCGATTCGACTACTGAATAAACTCCTGATATCAGTCGGAAGTCCTGCACAGTCCTCTGATGATTGGGAAGAGAGAATAATGTTGAAAGTAAGTGCAAGCCTGATTCGGTCTGAATACACGACCAACAGCAACACGTTCTCCGCAACAGTACAAGATGAGAAAATTGATGAAGCGATTCGACTACTCGAATAAACTCCTGATATCAGTCGGAAGTCCTGGCCAGTCCTCTTCCACAAGCAGGACACCACGTTGAGGCGTTCGATCTTCTGGCCTTGAATACACGACCAACAGCAACACGTTCTCCGTAAAATATACAAGATGAGAAAAATTGATGAAGCGATTCGACTATCAGAATAAACTCCTGATATCAGTCGGGTAAGTCCTGGCCAGTCCTCTGATGATTGGGAAGAGGACATCACTGCTGAGGCGTTCGATCTTCTGGCTCGAATACACACGACCAACATCGCCTCCGTAAAATATACAAGATGAGAAAATTGATGGGGCGATTCGACTACCTTTCGAATAAAACTCCTGATATCAGTCGGAAAGTCCTGGGTCCTCTGATGATTGGGAAGAGGACATCAATGTGTTGAGGTGCCCGATCTTCTGGGCCTCGAATACACACGACCAAAGGCAACACGTTCTCCGTAAAATATACAAGATGAGAAAATTGATGAAGAGATTCGACTACTCGAATAAACTCCTGATATCAGTCGGAAGTCCTGGCCAGTCCTCTGATGATTGGGAAGAGGAGAATATCAAGCGAGGCGTGTTCGATCTTTCTGGCCTGAATACACACGACCAACAGCAACACGTTCTCCGCAAAATATACAAGATGAGTAAAAATTGATGAAGCGATTCGACTACTCGAATAAACTCCTGTTTAAAGGAAGTCCTTGGCCAGTCCTCTGATGATTGGGAAGAGGACATCACTTGAGGCGTGTTCGATCTGGTTCAAATACACACGACCAACAGCAACACGTTCTCCGTAAAATATACAAGATGAGAAAATTGATGCGCGATTCGACTACTCGAATAAACTCCCTGATATCGTCGGAAGTCCTGGCCAGTCCTCTGATGATTGGGAAGAGGACATCAATGTTGAGGTGTTCGATCTCTCTGGCCTGAATACACACGACCAACAGCAACACGTTCTCCGTAAAATATACAAGATGAGAAAATTGATGAAGCGATTCGACTACTCGAATAAACTCCTGATATCAGTCGGAAGTCCTGGCCAGTCCTCTGATGATTGGGAAGAGGACATCAATGTTGAGGCGTGTTCGATCTTCTGGCCTGAATATACACGACCAACAGCAACACGTTCTCCGTAAAATATACAAGATGAGAAAATTGATGAAGCGATTCGACTACTCGAATAAACTCCTGATAGACAATCGCATCTACCTCCCATTAGCATGGGACAGGCTAGCCTCCCAGAGAGTAAAATACTACGCCTCCTTGGCCTTACACTCTCGCCGGACCTCAAATGGAATGACTCTATTGAATCCATTGCCAAATCTGCTGCTATGAAAGTGGGCTCCCTGTGCAGGGCCCGGAAATTTTTCCCACCTGAATCTATTCTGCACATATACAAATCTACCATCCGCCCGTGTATTGAATATTGCTGCCATATCTGGTCGGGTGCCCCTGCTGCTCTCCTTGGGCTTCTTGACAAAATACAAAGGAGGATCTGTAACGTGGTTGATACTGACTTGGCAGACCGGCTGCAGCCGCTCTCTCACCGGCGTGATGTGGCTTCCCTGTGCCTCTTCTACAAGTACTTTCATGGCTTCTGCTCCGATGAGCTTAGATCACTGGTGCCGCCTAAGCACGAATTTACACGAGATACTAGATTAGCAACTAGGTCCCACCCTTTTACAGTTAAACAAATAAGATGTAACCGTAAATTCTACTCCAACAGCTTCTTTTCTCGCACTTCCCGCCTGTGGAACTCCCTTCCACAAGTCTGCTTTCCCGACAATTACAATCACCAGGTGTTTAAATGTAGGGTCAATAGACACCTCCTATCACACTAACTCCCAACTATTCTCACAACACTCTCATCTACCCAACCCTCATTCTCGGTATCCTTACCCGCCTATCACCCACCCTCTGTCATTTCCTATATTTAATCAGCCTTTCTCCACTCTACGTAGCCTCCTGCGCAGTAGTGGCAGTGACATGCCTTGCTCGGGGTGAAACGCTTATAAAAAAATAAAAAAAAAATATCAGTCGGAAGTCCTGACCAGTCCTCTGATGATTGTGAAGAGGACATCAATGTTGAGGTGTGTTCGATCTTCTGGCCTGAATACACACGACCAACAGCAACACGTTCTCCGTAAAATATACAAGATGAGAAAATTGATGAAGCGATTCGACTACTCGAATAAACTCCTGATATCAGTCGGAAGTCCTGGCCAGTCCTCTGATGATTGGGAAGAGGACATCAATGTTGAGGCGTGTTCGATCTTCTGGCCTGAATACACACGACCAACAGCAACACGATCTCCGTAAAGTGGTCCCTGCAGTGAGTGATGACAAAAAAGCCCCTCAAAAGAAAATCGTGGATGAGACAACGAAGTACCTCAAAAAAAGAGAAAGAGACGCAAACTGCAAGCCGAATTTGCTTCAGATTCAAAAAGTAAAAAGAAATGGATTTTTATTAATAAACTTTTCCCCTTTTACTTCCATTCCTTTGAATATTTAAAAATGCCTTAAGTAGCTTTTTAATATTTTTGTTTGTCTGTCTGTCTGTCTCTCTCTCTGTCTGTCTGTCTGTCTCTGTCTCTGTCTCTCTCTCTCTCTCTCTCTCTGATGATATTAAGTTTATTTCAAATCAGCTTCTAATCTCACCTTATCAAATCAGATTGACTATAAACACAGGAGTAAATAGACACCGAGTTGAGAACTACTGATATCAAGAATGTCGTTTTTAAAACCAGTTGCCAACTTGACCTTTTCAAATCGATCAGATTTACAGGAGTAAATAGATGATGTGTTGAGAATTGATATCAAGAAGATCATCTTTGAAATCAGCCGCCAATTTTATCTTATCAAATCAATCAGATTTACTATGATGTCATGAGTAAACAGATACTTAGATCAGAACGGATGATATCAAGAAGGATATCTTTGAAATCAGCTACAAACCTGATCTGTTCAAGTTGAAAAAAAAAACAGTAAGTTATGCAATGTTAACTTTTCCATTGCAAACTCTCGTAACGATTTGATTACCCACTAACTCAAATCAAAACCAGATTTTTAACAAAATTTCTAACGTGTTAGAAGAGATTAAAAATTCTTTTTTCAATAATTAAAAAAATACTTTGATCTTACCTCTTGATAATAACAGAAACATTTCTATGGAAAACGTTCATTTTTTATTAGTGTGGGGCATTTTTATTTATATTGTGCTATTTTTTAGCGATTTGGTGGAGATACCTACAAAAAAAGTTCATTTTTGAAATCAGCTGCCAAATTTAACTCATCAAATTGATCAGTTTTTACAAATAAAGCAGAGTTGCAAATTGCTCATATCAAGAGGGTCATTTTTTTATTACAGTTACCGATATGAACTTTCCAATTAAAACAGGAGTAAATAGATACCAAGTTGAGAATTGAGGATATCAAGGAAGTCATTTTTGAAATTAACTGCCAAGTATGTATCAGATTGATCAGATTTACTATTAAAACAGGAGTCAATAGAAATCAAGTTGAGAACTGATGACATCAAGAAGGTCATTTTTGAAATCAGGTGCCAATTTGATCTATCAAATTGATCAGATTTACTATTAAGACAGGAGTAAATAGTTACTAATTTGAGTATTGATGTTATCAAGGTCATTTTTGAAATCAGATGCTAATTTGATCTATCAAATTGATCAGATTTACTATAAAGAAATAAAAGTAGATAATAACTATTTGAGGAATGATGCTATCAAGGTCATTTTTTGAATCAGATGCGAATATGCTCGTACCAACGAAATCAGATTTACCTTTAAACAGGCGTAAATACATAGCCAGTTGTGAATTGATGATATGAAGAATGTAATCTTGCCAATATGACCACATGAAATTGACCAGATTTCCAATTAAGACAGGAATAAATTGATACCAAGTTTAGAATTTTTTTATATCAAGGGAGTCATTTTTTTAATTAAGCTTCCAATTCGACTTTATCAAATCATTCAGACTTATGATAAATAGGAGTAAATACATACTGATTTGAGAATTGATGATATCAAGAAAGAAATTTTTTAAATCCGTGGCCAATTTGACTTTAGCAAGTCAATCAGATTTACCTTTAACAAAGGAGTAAATTGATACTGAGCTAAGAATTGATGATATCAAGAAAGTTGTTTTTGAAATCCGCTGTCAGTTTGACTTTATCAAATCTACGATTATTTATTAAGATAGCAGTAAATCTGCACTGAGTTAAGAATTGATGTTATCGTGTAGGTCATTTTTGAAAACAGCTTCCATTTTGATGTTATCAAATCAATCAAATTTACTCTTAAAACAGGAGTAAATAGATACCTTTTTTCAGAACGGATGACATTCAGGAGGTTATGTTTTTTAAATCAACTGCCAATTTGACCTTATCAAATCGATCAGATTTACTAAGACAGGAGTAAATAGGAATTGTATTGAGAATTGATGATATCAAAAAGTTCATATTTGAATTCAGCTGTCAATTTGATCTTATTTAATTGATCAGATTTACTATTAAGATGAGAATAAATAAATATTGAGTTGAGAATTGATGATATCAAGAAGGTCATTTTTTAAAAATCCACTGCCAATTGGAAGTTATGATGTTGATCTGATTTATAATTATGATATGTGTAAATAGATACCAAGCTGAGATATCAAGGAAGTCATTTTTGGAATCAACTGACAATTATGTATCAGATTGATCAGATTTACTATAAATTCAGGTGTAAATTGATAGGGAGTTGAACATTGATAACATCAACATAGTCATTTTAGAAATTGAACTTATCAAATCGATCAGTTTTACAAATAAAGCAGGAGTAAATAGATGATGAGTTGAAAATTGATGATATCAAGAAGGTTATTTTTCATCACAGCTGCCAATTTGAACTTAGCAAATCAATTAGATTTACTATTTACTATTAAGACTGGAGTAAATAGATACTGAGTTCAGTATGACATCAAGGGCATATTTGATATCAGCTGCCAATTTGAAGATCAAATCGATCAAATTTACTATTAAGAAAAAGTAGATAAATACGAAGTTGTTAACTGATGATATCAAGGTCATTTTTTTAAAATCAGCTGCTAATTTGATCGTATCACATCACTCAGATGCACTTATAAGATAGGAGCAATAGATACCGAGTTGAATTCATATGACATCAATTTATTTTTGTAATCAGCTCCCAATTTTACTTCATTAAATCAGTCAGGTTTACAATTAAGGCAGGAGTAAATAGGTAGTGAATTGAGAATTGATGATATCAAGAAAGTCATTTTAAAGTTAAGCTGATACTTTGAAATTATCACATCGATCAGATTTACACTGAAGACAGGAGAAAATAGATAATGCATTGAAAATTGATGATGTCACAAAGGTCATCTTTGAAATCAGCTGCCAATTTTATCATATCAAATCAATCAGATTTACTATGAAGTCACGAGTAAATAGATACTAAGTTGAGAACTGATGATATCAAAAATGTCATTTTTGAAATCAACTGCAAAATTGATCTCATCAAGTTGATCAGATCTTGATTACATAGATATTGAGCTGAGAATTGATGATATCAGGAAAGTCATTTTGGAAATCGGCTGCCAATTTGATTTTATCAAATCGATCAGATTTACTATTATGACTGGAGTAAATAGATACCAAATTTTATAAGGAATATTGAGTCAGTTCAAATATTCATTCAGGAATACCATAACCTTTCAACTTGTGAAGACCAGTATTTCAAATCACTTCAACTATTTTATAAACATCCAAAGTTACAGATTGTAGTTCCTTTTTTTATATCAGTTGCCAATTTGATCTTATTGAACCTTTCAGACTGATATATCCCGAAAAGGAATACAGTATAAAATGATCAGTTGAAGAATGGAACACCACACCAGGAATAATAAATACAGATTTATTGTACTAAGATACAACTAACAATAATAAACATATAGGCAAGCCACGGGTTGGAGAGGAATCGACTATCGAATAGTGAATGCCTTCGCCTAAGACTTTTCTGTATTTGCTAGCCTTCCCACGCAAGGCCAGATGTGACACATGGTCATTTTTTAGTGGGTATTCCCGGCCATATAGCCGGGCCAAAATATCTCTGTCTATTTTTCCCCAGTCGTGGTTCTACCTTTCGGCGGAACCACGACTGCGGACAGTGTCATAGAGCAGTCAGGCGAATGCATAAGAGCTTTTCCATTTTTGTACTGCCTGCTCGTTATCGTCTTTTATAAAGTAGAGCATTTTATTCTCGGCGATGGCAGGATATTCCACCATAACACTTTTCCCCGAGCTAAATTCTTCCTAGAATTTTGCTCTTAATATTTTTTTCTCTTAGGATTTGGACATAGTCGTTTAGTCCTTTTCCTTTTTCTGTTACTTCTTCTCCTGTCCGTCCCTGTGTCTTTACTTTTTGGAGAATCAGTAGTTCTTTGTGTAGGTTTTACTTCCATCGGTACTCCATTGTTAGCGAGTGGTTTAATCTGGAATGTGTCATATATTACGTCCATTGGTATCTCTTGGTCATTTGTAACGGTTTTGATGTATCAGGGTCTCAGCTGGTTTATGTGTCTTTTACAGACAAACTTCTCTCCTTTAATTATGGAGATGACTCTCCCGATTTTTTCTATTTACTAAACCGTCTTCCCAAAAGTACTTTCCAGTTTGATAGTTTTTAAAGAAGACCTTGTCACCTTCTTTGAAAGATTTAATATCAGAGTTTGGTTTTATAAAACTCTTCTTTTTCTTTGCTAACAGCCTATCAGATATTGATCGAATGTTTCTCGCGTACATGACCTCAACAGGCGACAAATTTCCATAAATGTTCTGATTCGGTGTAATTCTATAAACCATCAGAAATGTTTGAATATTCTTGTCTTCGGTGTCGATCACATAAGCTTTTCTCATAGCTCTTCTAAACATATCGACAATCCTTTCTACCTTTGAACGAACTTCCTTGTCCTTAGACGCCGTTAAACCTTGCACAAAAATTAGACGTTTAAACATATCTTCCTTAATTTCTTTAATTTTGAAACGTTCACACTGGGAGTTAACTTTCCCAGCGTACGCAACAAAATCTTCGTCCTTTTCTTTCACGATATTTAAGCATTTATACCGCGTATGAAACAAACTGTCCCGTTCGCCAAACATTTTCGATAATATTTCAACCGTTTCGTCAAACGAAATCTCTTCTGGTTTCTTTGGCAAAATGAAGTTCGTGTACTTTTGCTGAGCACCGATTTTTTGTAATAAAAGCATAATTTTTTCTTCATCAGTCCATGATTTGCACCTTTTTGAAAAAATTGTCTCGTACCTTAAAAGGTACGAGAAATTTTTTTTTTTACAGATTGTAGTTATCTTTTTTATATCAGTTGCCAATTTGACCTTATTGAACCTTTCAGACTGATATATCCCGAAAATAATACAGTATAAAATGATCAGTTGAAGAATGGAATTCCACACCAGGAATAAGAAATACAGATTTATTGTACTAAGATACAATTAACAATAATAAACATATAGGCAAGCAACGGGTTGGAGAGGAATCGACTATCGAATAGTGAATGCCTTCGCCTAAGACCTTTCCAATATTTATTTTCGTATATTGCTCGGGGTGATATGATTAAAAAAAAAAAAAAATACAAAAATTGTGGTACAAGGCCAAAAAGGGAAGAGATAGAGATTGATACTCACTGAAACTATCCTATACCTAGCTAAACACTATCACGACCCATTCACTCATTACAATTTGCACATTCACCACAAGAACCACCACCTCCCAATCCTTCATACACCACAATACTACAAACTTACAAGGGACACCAAAAAAAAGAGGAAAAACCCATGACAATAAAAATGAATTTATATACAATATAATACATAATTTAAAACATGAAAGATGAAATGACGGAAAAGGGATGAACCCAACAACAAAATTAAAAATACAACAATTTTTTTTACTAGAATAATAAACAATGTTAGTAAGACCCGTCCATCCCAGAAAATGAGTGGTCGCTGTATTCCGCCAAACGGTGAAATCAAGAAGCACACGCGGTAAGGGAGTTGGGGGAGTAAAATAATTAATGGAATGGGACAATAAAAGGCTGAACCAGCCAAGATAAAAGGAGGCCAAAACAAACTGGGGTGGTTGGGATTCTCGACTTGGATCATAACAAAAGAGAAAGCCGGGTACAGGCTAGGAACACATTCATTCACATTAACTGGGTACACAAAAGAAAGCTACCTTAATCAGGAGAGGGTTCTAAAGGAATCCGCCCCGATGTAATCAGCAGATCTAAAAGAGAAAATCAAGACTAGCCCCGTTCACGCGAACCAGGCTCGCCACATTTACCCACCTTTTGCTGAAGTTTGTCGAAGTCAAACGTTTCCAATCAGTTCTAATCCTTATTTTGAGCATCAGCTCAAAATATCAGATCAGATCTTGATGGGAAAGATGCTGACCTCGCAAGACTTCCTCCGTTTGCGTCGTCCAAATCACGATTCGAGCTGTGGCTAGCAGCGACAGAAATACCATACGCTTTATCACAGAAAACGGGGGCGACACAATGTGCAGGTAAATGCACGATCAATGAGTACAAGCTCTCGCGGCACGATACGAGCAGTGAACTAGCCGACACGGTCCCCTAGATGGCGAACCCGCAAACAATGGTAGAAGGCGTGCGAAGCCGTTTCTTCCAAGACAAGGTTGCAGCATTCACAATCTGGCAAATCCGCCAGGTCTCATATGAAGGCCTTGTCATTGAGAGGCAACCGATTCCGAGCCAATCGCCAGGTGAACGAATATTCAGAGCTGCTGAGATAATCGGTATCTGGCGCCCAAGACCAGAACGAGCGAAACTTATCCCCCGAAAAGCGGAGCACATCACGTAATGAATCCTTCGCGACGCCCTCCACTAACCCACGATAGAAGACTCTCCTAGTCTGTGAAAGATCACTGGACAGTAGAATGGACCGAAAGGCCGCCAGATATTCGAGGAGAAAACTCGATCGCACTCGAGGCTTACGGCATCGCCTCGAGATGTGGGGAGTGATAGAAAGGCTAGGCAACATGTCCCTCACTATCCCCCTCAGCAAAGAGTCTTCCAAAATCGCTCGCCTGAGAAAAACCAACATTGACGCAACCTTCTGGCCCACCAGGTACGGCATTCCAAGACCCCCATGACACGGACGTTGGTAACAAACACGTTTGTCGGCGTAGTGTTTGCGTCCTCTCCACAGAAGGGAAAATGGTAAACGCTCGATCGCCTCCTTACGCCATCTACAAAGTGGAAGTACTGACAACCGGTAAATGATAATGGAAAAAACTTATGTAGCACACGCCTCAGTCAAACCTTTAAGAACAAATTCGACGCCAAATCTCGACCGACGTGCCGACCTTTGCCAGTACTTCAGACCAATTTTTCTCCAACTGTAGGTCGGGCCCAAACCACACTCCAAGAATGCGGACATGGCCGTCTGTCCAGTCGAAGGGCCCCGAGAGGGTAACACCTTTCCAGGAACATAACCGCAAGCCGGGCGACTTGTTGCGGTTAATCTTGGCCCCTGTCACCTGTTCGTACCGTTCAAGCGCCTTCTGTACCACCTCGATGTCACTCTGGAAGGACACGAAAGTAGTAACGGCATCGGCGTACGTGAAAACCCTGGCTCGAGCACCACCAGGTACAGCGATTCCACGTAGGGCCGGACTGCACGCT
>JBBBDQ010002203.1:0-95000 GCA_037127315.1 Ascarosepion bandense
CATAAATAGAAACTACTGGCCAAATTTCAAAGTGAATCCTGATTCTGAGAAGTTAAAAGGAACACGCACAATTTTTTTTATCTTCCCACAGACATAAATAGCAAACCGATTGTTTTTTGTATTGAAATGTAAATCATTTTCACAATCAACATCCAACAGTGCCTGATGACGAGATAGAAATCTTGAAACATAGAAATTTCCGTGTCGCAATCTACTTTTAATTCATGATTTTATATATATATATATATATATATATATATATATATTGGCAGCATTTTTTCATTAATGCAGGTTTCATTGAATAATATAGCCCAACACACCATCACCACCTTGAAATATACATCACCATCAAGTATATCAGACGGTATGAACGGATCCTACACAAAATTAATAGACAAAACTTGTCTATATTATTCAATATATATATATATATATATGTATGTGTGTGTGTGTGTGTGTGTGTGTGTGTGTGTGTGTGTGTGTGTGTGTGTGTGTTTGCTCTACTTTCGTATTGAGCGCTTTTGTGTTAGGGTTTTCGTCTTGGTTTTTTTTCTTTTTTACGAGTGCTTGACTTTTTGTTCATGTACTTCGTTTGTTTCTTTTTACGTCCCTTTCTTTCCTCCGAGTTCGTTCTCGGTGGGTTATTCAAGACGATTTAAATTATAGCTTAATTAATACTAGTTTCGGCAGAGTTAGTTTTGTCACTATTGGTTTTGTTTTTGCTATAGTTAATATTAGATATATATATATATATATATATATATATATATATATATATATATAACAAAAATAACAAAAAAGTTCTACTTAAAAATTGGTAACCAAATGAAAATTATTTAGTATATATATATATATATATATATATATATATATATATATATACTGAAGGATTTTACAGCTTGTAAAATCCTTTGTAAAATAAAGACGGAAGCTGATGATGGTTCACCTGAAATAGGTCTACACTTCCGATTCACTATGAAATAACGTGACTTCCTTAATTTTTCTTATATATATATACATATATATATATATATATATATATCGCACTTAATATACCATTTCCGGGTCCAGTTATATTCAAATGGTTTCTATTGAATCTGTGAGTCATACTTGCGTACATCATCGATCTTAATAATCAATAATATTTTTTGATTGATTAAACAGCGTGTTGAAGCTGAAGGCTTCGCTAAGCGATGAGAAAAAAAGGATTTGTTATCCAATTTCAACTTGACTTTTTATATTTTATTTTTATTTTTGATTTTTCAAGGAGTGAATGGGCCGTCAGCTAATTCATGAGTCATGAATATTAATATGAATATTAATACGAAAAATTTATATATATATATATATATATAAAAGATAAATTTAGTCGTGCGCAGACAGATCTGTTTCGCTGTATCACAGCTCATCAGTACTGTTAGGCATCCGATTGCTTTTAGCTAGGATTGAAACCCGACCGAATTGCATCAGTCGGCGATTCTACCCCTGAGCTATGGGCGCACAGTAGAAGATAAATATATACTCAAGTTTCCAAAAAAGTTCTGTCCGTTTTTTGATTAATCATTGAATAAAGTTGAAATATATACGAAATGCGTGAAGCAATTGTTTCAAAATTCGGACATCCGGAAGTAGGAACATCAGACGTTATAAAAAAAAAACACGCGCACCGTGCCCAGCCATCAGTTATAAGCCGGACAGCCGTGAGAAGGATGGAAATGTCTAGAGATCTCTTTTGGGGCTGTTTGATTTACGAGTTCAAAGTGGGCTTATCAACAGCTGCATCAAGTCGCCGCATATGTCAATCGTTTGAGGATAGTGCTGTGGATGAAGGTACTGCAAGGTGTTGGTTTCGAAAATTCAAGTCGGGAGATTTGTCTCTCCAAGATAAGCCTCGCAGTGGACAACCACAGGTCTTGAAAGACGGAGTCCTGAAGGCGGTTATTGAAGAGGACAGTAGTCTAACTTGTGGTGAACTTGCAAGACAGTTCAACGTTTCCGATGAAACAGTTAGACTTCACCTCCACCGCCTAGGAAAGCCGTACAAACTGAGCAAATGGGTTCCGCAAAAGCTGTTGGGAGTCCACAAGGGACAACGAGTGACAGCCTGCGTATCGCTGCTTTCTCGCCACCGTACCGCTGCTTTCTCGCCACCGTACCGCATCCTTAGTCAATCGAGTGCTTACCAGTGATGAAAAGTGGGTTCTGTACGAAACTCCCTAGCTTTCCAGACATTGGTTGTCTCCTAAGGATGCTATCCTTCACACCGCAAGACTGCCTATGCACCCACGCAAGATTATGCTTTGTGTCTGGTGGACAGGTCGTCAAGTGGTTCATTATGAATTGCTACCAATGAGCCAAACAGTCACTGGAGACCTATACTCACAGCAATTGAAACGTGTGCGACAGACATTGCGCCAGACGGAGCCAGCACTGGTGAATTGCAAAGGTGTGCTTTTCCTCCATGACAACGCCAGGCCGCATGTCGCGCGAGTGGTCAGGGATACCATACAGCAACTTGGGTGGGAGACTTTGTGCCATCCACCTTATTCACCTGACCTTGCGCCATCCGATTACCACCTCTGCCAATCCCTGGATAATCATCTTCGTGGGAAATCCTTCACCAATGAAGCAGACTTGCACAAAACCCTCACGTACTTCTTTGCGTCAAAACCTCCCGAGTTCTACCGCAAGAGCATTGAACCGCTGGAGACACGTTGGCAGAAGGTGCTGGATGCCGATGGCGATTACTCCGAAGACTGAATATAAGTTACACATACTGTGAAGCGTTTCTTTTTTTGCTTTAAAAACGCACAGAACGTTTTTGGTTATCTTGTAGTTTCATGGTATACTATATACCTGAGTTAAGGCACTCAATACCGGGGATTAAAAGAAATAAAAAAAAATATTTTGGTCGACATCCCAGTGACGACATGTTTTGATTCAAATTTATTATAAATGAGATCAGTAATATTAATCGACTATTAGCTTCACTTAATTTTTATTACTAATCTTAAATTCTATGTCTAACGAAACTTTAGATATTAATTACACCATCAATTGTCTAATTAAATTAATTGTCAAATTAAAAAAAAAAACAGACATTACAAACAAATATAAGGCTAATTTATTTACCCGCCATATTTTTGTGTCGGGTGGGTACCGAATCATCTCTCAGTTGAGTCTCTGTCCTCGAAGACAGAATGCGGCTCAGTTGTGACCCCATCCACGAGGGCAGGTCGCAACTGAGAAAAATTACACTCAATAGATGCACGGTCCCGGGGAAGAGTGTCCTGCGGCCGAGGAACCCCATTGCAGCAAAGGGGTGGACCAGGTGCTCGTCACCGTGACCAGCTCAACCGGCGGTTGAGGAGACTAGGGAATTTTTGTTCTTAAGCCTGTCCGTACGCGGTCGGGTCGCCACCTAAAAAAATACCTTGTGTCACAACCCGCTCTAGTGGGGGAGCAGGGTAAATACCATATCAACGCCTCTATTATTTAATGCATTTTTAAGGCTTCTTTTTAATACTCGGTTACAAAACAGCCAGTAGCTCAGAGGTAGAATCGCCGACTGGCGCCAATTCGGTCGGGTTTCAATCCTGGGTAAAAAGCAATCGGCTGTCTAACCGTATGGATAATCTGTAATACAGCGAAACAGATCTGTCTGCGGATGACGATATATATATATATATATATATATATATCAAGATATGGAAAAAGCAGAAAGGACATTTTTGGTACAAGAATGGATACATCAAAGGCAAAAGCATATCGTGAGAAGCAATAAAAATAAAAGTAAATATAAAAAAAGTTTAGAAGAAGTTGACGAAGAAGTTGAAGATGATGAAAAAGAAGATAAAATAAAAGCCAGCGAAAGAAAAAAAGAAGAGGAATAATATCAAAAGATGGTCAGAAGAAGAAGAAGAAGAAGACAAAGATAATCAGAAGGAGATAAGAAGAAGAAGAAAGAAAACAGAAGAAGACGAAGAAGAATAAAAATAAAAATAAAGAAAACTTATGAAATTAACAACCAATTTATTAAAACAAAGCATGAATCCATTCCAAACGAAATGGTAAACATTCGGAACCAATGTGTATAATTAACCTGCAGGCAAAATTGTCTGCGATAATGTTCCATAAGAAAAGGAATTGGAATTTCCCTCAAATGAAAAGTTAATTGATGCTATCAGCATTGCTGGCATGAACAATGTCTTGTAAACAGTATTCACCAGGATGAAGAATACAGATGCGCTTCTGTAGTTTGTCCCCGAATAAATTAATATGTCACATGATCCGTCGGGATCTTTTGAGTTCTGAGTTTGGGTTTGAGTGGTTTAACAGCATATCAACACCTCTGTGCTTACCCGCCATATTTTTGTGTCGGGTGGGTACCGAATCATCTGAGTGCGGCTCAGTTGTGGCCCCGCGAGAGGCAGGATCGCAAATGAGAAAAATTACACTGAATTGATGCCCGGTTTCGGGGAATAGTAGCCCGCGGCCGAGCAACCCCATTGCAGCAGATGGGTGGACCAGGTGCTCGTCAGCGGGACCAGCTCAACCGGCGGTTGAGAAGACTAGGGAAGTTTTGTTCCTAAGCCAGTCCGTACGCGGTCGGGTCTCCACCTAAAAAAGACCTTGTGTCACATCCCGCTTCACTGGGGGAGCAGGGTAAATACCATATATAACTAGTTTAGACATAAAATCTCTATACATAAACGCCTCCATAGAGAAATGCTTAAATCTACAAAAAATATACTAACAAAAGCAAAAATTAAATTACCTATACCTACACATAAAATAAGACAAATATGGCAACTAATCACCATGCAATGTTTTATTACTTTCAATAACCAACTTTACAGGTAGAAATTTGGTTTAGCAATGGGATCACCTCTCAGCGGCGTTCTTGCTTGTCTGTTTATAGAATTTCTAGAAAGTGACCTATTCAAAAATATTCTCCGTACAAATTCTTCATATTTCAGGTCCACTGACGACTCATTGTTAATATATCCCCAAAACACCAATTTAACGGATCCTCTCTCCAAACTTAACAACGTTGAACCTACAATAGATAGATAGATAGATAGATAGATAGATAGATATGAACAAAATGAGATAGATAGATAGATAGATAGATACATACATACATACATACATACATAGATGTGAACAAAATGAGATAGATAGATAGATAGATAGATAGATAGATAGATAGATATGAACAGACTGAGATAGATAGATAGATAGATAGATAAATAGATAGATAGATAGATATGAACAGACTAGATAGATAGATGAGATAGATAGATAGATAGATAGATAGATAGATAGATAGATAGATGTGAAAGAACATAAATTATGAGGTTGTTCTTAGAAAATTAAAGCACGCTTATCATAATTGCCGTTTAAATGGAAGGAAGAGCATGTGAGTATTGAGTGCCTGAGTAGGTGTCTATCACAGGGATTTACTAACCACACGAATTGGCATAAAATAGCCAGCCCTTATATATATATATATATATATATATATATATATATATATATATATATATATATATAAGTATATAAGAAGGAGCGACGTGGAAACTGTCCGCATATTATATTTTAAATTTCACGTATCATATAATAATTCTGCTTGTTCCTTCCTTAGTTAGATCCTCCGTCCGTTACGCCACTGAAGAAAGAGAACACACTTACTCTCTACACGAGCTTTTCCTTCCCCTCTATCTTTTTATAATCTATACTCCCCTCGGCCTTTCTCTCGCCTTTGCCCAACGGAAGGGTAGTAAAAAGTGAGATAGTAGGAGAGCTTATAGCATTACCGTAGCAGCAGCAGCTTAAGCTGGTGGTTGTAGCAGTAATTGTGCGTGTGTATATGTAGTGTACAATATAGTAAACATAGGTAGGTAATAACGAAATTACTGGCCTCTACACCCTTGGCCATTACTCAGTTGGTCTTTTCTCTTTACAATAGACACAGGAGCCATGATTTTTCAGTAATAAAATATAACATTTTTTCTTTCAAATTCTCTTACAACATAGCGTACAGTATTTTGGTTATAGTCTGTGCATACGCCGCTTAAACCAATATAAAATTACAGTAAAGTAGCTTCTATGGACATTACTTTTATAGAAATTTTAAAAAATTACACTCTGTGTTATCGTTATTTTATTATCCAATACTTTTATGTTTGAAGACGTTACTATCATTTGTAGTATGACAAAATAAATTTTTTCCAGGAAATCATAATTATCCTTCCGTGGAAATTTCATGAGTTTCGCTCGTACGCATAATTCTTGAATGCGTGGTATTGTAGGGTCAGTTGTGAGCCAACGAGTACCCTGACGAAATTTACTCTCCTAGAAATTTAGAAAAGGGTTTGTTGTACTGCTGGATATTTGCGCTTGAAACTGCAATAAGAATATTTTAAAGTGTGTGGCTACCAAACAAAATTTGAAAATCATTCGTAATTCATTTTCAAACTAAAAATCATTTCTAATGCATTTTCAAACTAAAAATAATTTTTAATGCATTTTCAAACTAAAATCATTTCTAATGCATTTTCAAACTAAAAATCATTTTTAATGCATTTTCAGACTAAAAATCATTTTTAATGCATTTTCAGACTAAAAATCATTTTTAATGCATTTTCCAACTAAAAATCATTTCTAATGCATTTTCAAACTAAAAATCATTTCTAATGCATTTTCCAACTTAAAAATCATGTTTAATGCATTTTCAAATTAAAAATCATTTCTAATGCATTTTCAAACTAAAAATCATTTTTAATGCATTTTCAAACTAAAAATCATTCATAATGCATTTTCCAACTAAAAATCATTTCTAGTGCATTTTCAGATTAAATCATTTTTAATGCATTTTCAGACTAAAAATCATTTAATGCATTTTCAGACTAAAATCATTTGTAATTCCTTTTCCTAATAAAAATCAGTCCTGATGTGTATTTTTAGTCAAAGTTAATGGCAATGCATTTTAATTTTAACAATTATTGGCAATGTATTTTTATAGCAAAATAGATTGAGCAATGCAATTTCATAATAAAATTCATTGACCAATGTATTTTCATTGTATGAATTACTTTTAATTTCAAAATGAATCTATTATATTCTGCCTACATTCTTTGGGACAATTTCCATTCTCACATTCTTCCGTAGATTAGTTTTGGACACGTTTACCTGTCGTCATGTAACGTTAATATTTGTGTAAATTTATGATAAACATTTTCAGACTAATTTAAAAAATCGCAATTTCAGATGCTATTTTCGTGCCTATGAAGGTAATCAATATTACACGTTCTGCTTTTCAAAGATTTCAGATTGGGTAGCATTAGCTGGCTTCAGAAAATTAATCCAACTCAAAAAATATAATCGACTTCGTACGAATCTTTTTCATTTATATATTTTTTTTATATTTCAGTTCATAATTTGTTTCCTTTTCAAAATTAAATTTCGTCTCTTAATGATATAATTTGATGTAATAAACTTCTTGAATGATACATTAAACTTCCGTTTTTTTAATCAATCTCAGTGACATACATTGCCAAGGATTTTAACAAAAAACTCGTCGCTTAAATTACATGGATTCATTTTTTAATTAGTCATTACCATATTTATTTTTTCGGTGCCTACCGAAATGATCAACATTTCTCAATATTCTGTTGTATATTTGTTAAGTCGGTATGGAATGGTACTAAAGTTCATTAATGATTGCCAGTGAAAATGATAGGATTTTGCCGAATTGTTAAATCATGTCTTAGTCAGTGTGGAATTTTACCAAGAAGTGTATTTTGCACTGGGCGACACAGAGATACGGCGCTGAGTGTAAAACGCAATTGACGAAGGCTTGATTTTGCTTTGACTAACAGGGGTCAAAGGAGGGTTAACTCCTGAGATGAATCACCGGAAGTGTGACATACCAGGTGTCAAAATAGGGACAGTTATGTAAGTGACTTCAGCGGTCACAGAGAGTCAATTTTATAGTTGAATTTTATAGTTAAATAGCAGTTTGCAGACTGTAGTTGGAGAGAGCAGCCAGCAGCCAGTCTGCCTGTGTGTCTGTCTGGCTGGCTGCTTTGATGCGTGTGTGCTCCGACCAGACACAACCAACTCCACGCCAAGTCACTGAAAAAGGGAATATAATATAATTGAATATTTTGAACTGTTTTTTCTGTCGATGATATAAGTTGTGAAAAAGCAATTTATTTTAATTTACCCAGGGTCCAGTTTATTTCGCCATTAATCTTATGTGAAAAGATAATCAACGTTCGGTTCCAGTAGACTCTCGCCGAATTGATAGCAGTTTATGGCTCGTCATCTTGCTTCAAAAAGAATACACCAGAGAGCATATATAACAATTCTGGTAAGGATATGTTATAGAGAAAGAACACTGTCGATTTATCTGCTCTGAATTACACAATTCCATGGACACTCACCCAATCCGATCCCAACGTCTAGGGCGAAATCTCAGTTCCTGTAAGTGTTTCATTTGTGCAACTTTGAGCATATACACTACCGGCCATAATTATTGGGCCACACAAGGTTTATACCCAAGGTATGAAAGAAATGATGTATTTCATACTATTTTTTAGTATTTATTGCTAAGTGGATAATTCTAAATGAAAATAGAATGGTTCTTTTGTTATTATTACTTTGCAAAATTTTACAAGGCAAATAGCGAAAATTTACCCATCGCACCCTGTAGATTTTCTCACTCTCTCTCTCTCTCTCTCTCTCTCTATATATATATATATATATATATATATATATCAACGGTATAAATATCATCTATATATATATATATATACTACCGGTCATAATTTTTAGGCCACCCCAGTGTTTAAAAGAAATGATGTATTTCATACCATTTTTAGTATTAATTGCCAAGTGGATAATTCTAAATGAAAATAGAATGGTTCCTTTGTGTGGCCTAATAATTATGGCCGGTAGTGTATATACAGGTATACATATATACATATATTTATATCAAATTATTTTATAAATTCGTGGTCCAGAGGTCTAAGACGCGCCAGTTTACATAGTGGCTTCCCCTATGTGGTAAGAAATCACAGTAATAGTTGATTTTTTTATCAGGTCTATCTCTAACAAATGAAATAAAATCTACATTGGCCATACTACAAACTCGCTTTTACGGCGTCTTACGTTACACTTAAATGACAATTCAAACATATTCCGACATTTAAAGCAACATGGTTATCAACGCACACTTCTCAGAAAAACGCTCGTTGAAAATACATGTATACTTAGACAAGAAAATAATAAATGGAAACTCAAAATCCTGGAAGCTATCGACATCAAACAATTTAAACATGGCTTGAATAAGATAAATTTTGATAACTCAACTAAAATAATCAAATGCCTGTAATCGGATCAAGAACCACACCACCGCCATTTTGTCACTGTCTGCGGCCATCCGCCACGGTAAAAATGGACTTGTCTCTTTGATTTAATTCTCTTTATTTAATTCCACTTTGTTAATAACTTGAATGTTCTATGTTCAATATATGTTAATGTTCATTCTTTGATAATGGCTTATGTAAGCCGAAAGCTTAGGCCTGATAAAAATATCAACAATTACTGTGATTTCTTGTTGTTTTTCAATGATAGCACCATCAAGCTTATCAGACGATACGAACGGATCCTACACAAAATAAATAGACAAAACTTGTCTATATTATTGAACGAAACCTGTATTAATGAAAAAATGTTACAAAATTACACACAATATATAACAACAAACAAAAATTTATCGTAAATAAAAAGGCTGGATAAAAATAAAATATATAACACTGTTTGATTGTAAACAGAATATCTACTTAAATACAAGTATCGATCAAAAATAATATTCAAACAAATCATTTGAAATTGTCGGTTGTTTATAACAAAGTTTCGTTAAACTTCGTTAATTTCCGTAACATGTTTACATTTGTTGACATTACGATACATTTCAGAGCAGATATGGTTATTACGATGAATCGAAAATTGTGTTATAGGCTTAATTTGACGTTGTTTAGACTGATCGTCATTCGTGGTCGAGAAGTCTAAGACGCGCCAGAATAGTTGGTGACTACCCCTTCGTGTCGCAGGTTCGAATCCAGCCGAATGACGCAAACTTTCGTAACAAAAAAGTATCGTCAATAATCAGGCTGGTAGAAATAAAATATATTTACTGTTTGATTATAGTACGGGATATTTCGTTAATTTCCGTAATATATATATATATATATATATATATATATATATATATATATATATATTTAGTATATCGAGGCAGCAAGTAATTTTTTAAACATATTCTATTAAATATAAGAGACAATGAATGTCTATTATGTTTAATCATGAGCCGTTCTAAACGTCGTATTTTGGCTTTAATTTCAGTTGAAAATAAAGACAAAAATTCTCCAACATTTGGATAATTATTTATTGGTTTTCTTCTAAGCTTTCGGCTCACATGAGCCATCTTCAGAGAGGTTGTTTAAACTGAAATATTATAACATCCACCATCACCGACGATTTTATTTTGTGTTGACATAAAACTCCGCTTGGCAACGGCAATAGTTACCAAAAATAATAAATGCAGTTCTTAAGTTTGCGATGCGGTTTTATGACGTCACACCGCGGGATAGCGCGAAATGACAACAAAACCATCTAGTCAAATGCAATGTAATATGTTATTTCCTGTTTTAAAGTTGATTTTATTGAGTGTTGGTTGTTTCGATTTGATGTACATGGCCTCCAATATCTGCAGGTTCCTCTTACTGTGTGTATGAGTAAGGATCACCGTATTGTTGACCAAAATCTGTCTGATATTACCTACATGTTTATGTTTTTCAGAGAAATGTTGTTTAATAGTACTCTGATCAGAAAGATGACATGTAAGTCTACGGGAGAGCGTGGTTGTAGTAAAACCAATATATGTACTAGGTTTTTGATTAGTATCAGAGATGCAATCTCTGAATGGGCATGTAAATTGGCACACTACATTGGTTTTTTGTAGAGAATTTAGTTTAGTGCCTGTTGGGTTATTATAGACTATGAGGTCAATTGTTTTAAACTTTTTATAATATATAATGAGTTTAATTTGATTATTACTTTCCACTGGTTTAACATTTCTACGTATTGTGTTTTTGAGAGTTTTTTCATCTTGTTTATAATTATTATGTATTTGGTTGCAATAGTATAAGTTAATAGTGTTATGTTTATTTTGATATATATATATATATATATATATATATATATATATATATATATATATGAATTTATAAATATACATATGAGGGTACACGCATGTATATTATAATTATTAAGGTGTTTGTCAGATGTCTAACCTAACAGCTTGTTAACCGCAACTTTGGTTCTAAATCAAAAGATATTCAACACAGTCATAATAATGTAAGTAATTTGAAAAAAAAAAATAATGCTATGAAATATATGTTCAGTTGTTTATTTAAATGAAGCATTTAAAATGTCCGGCAAAAAGGTTGCATAATTTGCTACTTGATCAAATTTCAGAGTTGATGAGACGTAATTTTGTCTTGTCCTTGTATTGGTGAGAGACGCTAATTAAGTTAATTAGTAACTAATTGGTGTTAATAAACATTAATTATGCAAGAACTACTTACGCACACGTCGACCTCACACTCGAATCTTCCGTGGCGTTGAGATGACCAAATTACTTAATAAAAAGTTTTTTATTTGTTTCATCAAAGACAATTATAAATCGAATTTTAGGCGAATATGATAACTGACTTAACAGTAAAGGGTTTTTGACCTCATCTTCACAAAATGTCTACAAAAGTTTTGTTGACGAATTTAAGAAAGGAGGAGGATGACGACTATGTTGACAAAGAAATATATTTGATGTTTACTTCGAAATGGAGATGTATTCTTAACAGTTCTAGAAAATAATCACAGATAAAATAATAATACAATATTAATTTTAGCTCCATACAATCCTTCATATTATTGTTGCTTCTTATGGGTTGACTCTGGCTCTATACACTCTTCATTATTACTATTATTTTATTACTAGTTTTATTCCATCTTATTATTGTTGCTTTTAATCCCAACACTCTGGCTCTATACACTCTTCATTATTACTATTATTTTATTACTAGTTTTATTCCATCTTATTATTGTTGCTTTTTATCCCAACACTCTGGCTCTATACACTCTTCATTATTACTATTATTTTATTACTAGTTTTATTCCATCTTATTATTGTTGCTTTTTATCCCAACACTCTGGCTCTATACACTCTTCATTATTACTATTATTTATTACTAGTTTTATTCCATCTTATTATTGTTGCTTTTAATCCCAACACTCTGGCTCTATACACTCTTCATTATTACTATTATTTTATTACTAGTTTTATTCCATCTTATTATTGTTGCTTTTTATCCCAACACTCTGGCTCTATACACTCTTCATTATTACTATTATTTTATTACTAGTTTTATTCCATCTTATTATTGTTGCTTTTTATCCCAACACTCTGGCTCTATACACTCTTCATTATTACTATTATTTATTACTAGTTTTATTCCATCTTATTATTGTTGCTTTTAATCCCAACACTCTGGCTCTATACACTCTTCATTATTACTATTATTTTATTACTAGTTTTATTCCATCTTATTATTGTTGCTTTTTATCCCAACACTCTGGCTCTATACACTCTTCATTATTACTATTATTTTATTACTAGTTTTATTCCATCTTATTATTGTTGCTTTTTATCCCAACACTCTGGCTCTATACACTCTTCATTATTACTATTATTTTATTACTAGTTTTATTCCATCTTATCATTGTTGCTTACTCTGGCTCTATACACTCTTCATCATTACTATTATTTATTACTAGTTTTATTCCATCTTATTATTGTTGCTTTTTATCCCAACACTCTGGCTCTATACACTCTTCATTATTACTATTATTTTATTACTAGTTTTATTCCATCTTATTATTGTTGCTTTTTATCCCAACACTCTGGCTCTATACACTCTTCATTATTACTATTATTTTATTACTAGTTTTATTCCATCTTATTATTGTTGCTTTTTATCCCAACACTCTGGCTCTATACACTCTTCATTATTACTATTATTTTATTACTAGTTTTATTCCATCTTATTATTGTTGCTTTTTATCCCAACACTCTGGCTCTATACACTCTTCATTATTACTATTATTTTATTACTAGTTTTATTCCATCTTATTATTGTTGCTTTTTATCCCAACACTCTGGCTCTATACACTCTTCATTATTACTATTATTTTATTACTAGTTTTATTCCATCTTATTATTGTTGCTTTTTATCCCAACACTCTGGCTCTATACACTCTTCATTATTACTATTATTTTATTACTAGTTTTATTCCATCTTATTATTGTTGCTTTTTATCCCAACACTCTGGCTCTATACACTCTTCATTATTACTATTATTTTATTACTAGTTTTATTCCATCTTATTATTGTTTCTTTTTATCCCAACACTCTGGCTCTATACACTCTTCATTATTACTATTATTTTATTACTAGTTTTATTCCATCTTATTATTGTTGCTTTTTATCCTAACACTCTGGCTGTATACACTCTTCATTATTACTATTATTTTATTGCTAGTTTTATTCCATCTTATTATTGTTGCTTTTTATCCCAACACTCTGGCTCTATACACTCTTCATTATTACTATTATTTTATTACTAGTTTTATTCCATCTTATCATTGTTGCTTACTCTGGCTCTATACACTCTTCATCATTACTATTATTTATTACTAGTTTTATTCCATCTTATTATTGTTGCTTTTTATCCCAACACTCTGGCTCTATACACTCTTCATTATTACTATTATTTTATTGCTAGTTTTATTCCATCTTATTATTGTTGCTTTTAATCCCAACACTCTGGCTCTATACACTCTTCATTATTACTATTATTTATTACTAGTTTTATTCCATCTTATTATTGTTGCTTTTAATCCCAACACTCTGGCTCTATACACTCTTCATTCTTAATAATAGTTTATTATTTGTTTGATTCAATTTCATTGTTATTGTTTTTTTTTTCTTATATTTTTGTTTGTTTGTTTGTTTGTTTATTTTTAACACAACACACTAGGTTGATACGCTCTTTAATAGTAATTTCTAGTTTCATTGATAATTATATCTGAATAATGCTTTTGATTCTAACAGGGTTTCCTATTAAAAAGCCGTAAGTTTTGAAAAGTCCTACAAAGAACCTAAAATATTTTCATGCCAGAATGTACTTTCCACATCTATAAGCGTACCATTTGTCAACGTATTGACTATTGCTGTCACCTTTGTTCTGCTCTTATTTTAAGATAGATGCTAAAATCCGAAAAGATTTTATCGGTCCTGACAGAGATCCGAAAGTGAATTAGCATGGCGAAGGAAGTATTCCAGAACTTGAGTAAAGTATTAAGAAACAGGACAATTTCGGTAGAAACTAGGAAGAGAGTACTGGATTGCTATGTGATGTCAGTTTTTCAATATGGCAGTGAATACTGGACAATATCATCAAAGGTGAAGGAAAACAAAGAAGAGAGAACAGGATTGCTATGTGATGTCTGTTCTTCAATATGGCAGTGAATGCTGGACAATATCATCAAAGATGAAGGAAAACAAAGAAGAGTGTACTGGATTGCTATGTGATGTCAGTTCTTCAATGTGGCAGTGAATGCTGGACAATATCATCAAAGATGAAGGAAAACAAAGAAGAGTGTACTGGATTGCTATGTGATGTCAGTCCTTCAATATGGCAGTGAATGCTGGACAATATCATCGAAGATGAAGGAAAACAAAGAAGAGAGAACTGGATTGCTATGTGTTGTCAGTCCTTCAATATGCCAGTGATTGCTGGACAATATCATCAAAGGTGAAGGAAAACAAAGAAGAGAGAACTGGATTGCTATGTGATGTCAGTTCTTCAATATGGCAGTGGATGCTGGACAATATCATCGAAGATGAAGGAAAACAAAGAAGAGAGAACTGGATTGCTATGTGATGTCAGTTCTTCAATATGGCAGTGAATGCTGAACAATATCATCAAAGATGAAGGAAAAACTTGCAGCAACTGAAATGTGATTCTACAGAAGAATGCTGCGAATATCATGGATCAAGCATGTGAGCAATGATGAGGTCTTGGAAATGATGGAAACGAAAAGGAAATTAATACTGAGCATCAGGAAGGGACAGCTGAAGTTCCTGGGACACGCATTGAGGAAGGAAGGCTTGGAGTATCTGATACTAACAGGCCAGATAGAGGGAAAATCAGACAGGGGAAAGCAACCGATAACATATTTGAAGAACCTAATCAAATGGATGACGGAACGAGGATTGCATGGTGTAACAAGAGAAGGCGTTTTCAGAGCCACCAGAGATAGGGAAACGTGGAAGGCCATGATCGCCTACACCCTGAAGGGACAGAGCACATAGAAGAAGAGGAAATGGCACCTCAAATTCAGCCAGTTTCCTACCGATCCACGCCAAGTTACATTAACTCTTGTTATGTGTGCCAGAAAACGCATAGTAGATTTTTTCTTACAAAATTTTTCTTGTTTTAGAATATATTTTCGTGATGACGTTACTGCCGTAGAGTGTTTGTTGTTTAACATTATTACTGTAGTGTTTGTTCGTAGGTAGTATAAATTTTTCCTATTATGACAGAGGGTTGATAAAAAGGATTGTCGTAAGCATAAGGAACTGTTTTAAAAGCTGTTTTATTGACGGCTTTACTACTTGTTATGGGGAAACACGCCTATTCCTCAGATAATGAACTCTCCCTCTGTTATGGTGAAACACACCTATTCCTCAGATAATGAATTCTCCCTCTGTTATAGTGAAATACACCTATTCCTCAGATAATGGACTCTTCCTCTGTTATGGTGAAGCGCACCTATTCCTCAGATAATGGACTCTCCCTCTATTATGGTGCAACACACCTATTCTTCAGATAATGGACTCTCCCTCTGTTATGGTGAAACACACCTATTCCTCAGATAATGAACTCTCCCTCTGTTATGGTGAAACACACCGATTCATCAGATAATGGACTCTCCCTCTGTTATGGTGAAACACACCGATTCCTCAGATAATGGACTCTCCCTCCTATATTAATAAGAGTTAACAGGAAGTTTACGGAAAAAGTTCCTGGGAAGTTCATAGGAGTTTTTAGAAGTTCTAGAGAGTTCTTAGAGATCTATTGGAGTTCAGTAGAACTACTGGGCAGTTGATATTAGTCGGCGGTTAGCCGAATCCTAAGGAATCATCTTTCAGTGGAAGATTACCAAGTTCCTAACATTTAGGATGCGTTAAGTCGATTAGGAACCGACATAGCACGATTATAACCTTCGGTGTCAAAACTACTCTACTGTACAGCGTTTTTTCTCACCAGGTGGTATAACATTTTCCTGCTGTGACAAAGAATCATAGCAATAACTATTGCTGTAAAAATATCAAATTTATTAGCGTTAATTGACACAGCATCTTTCAGTAGAACCACATTTCGGCTTCTTCAAGTTTTTATTTCAATACTGATAAAAATTGTCCAGCATTGGTTGCCATATTAAAAAACAGACATCGCATACCTAACTGGCATAAATAATTCTTGGCAGGACAGAGAGGCTAAGTAAAAATGATTGCCGTAAACAGAGAAGAATTTTTAAAAGCAATTTTCGAGTCAAAATTGCTATCTTAAAGAGATTGTTCCTCACGAGGGGACATTGTTCTTGGACAAAATAATATTATTAAAAGGAGTGCTGGATATTGGTGTGAATGGATGTGTTTTTCATGTTTTTCCCAAGAAGAGGATGTATTTAATTTTTTAATGGAAGTGATTCTTGAGTATAACCCAGTCGTCAAAAATGACGGCAAAATATTTGAAAGAATTATTAGCTGTTTCCCCCCAGACTATCCCCACTGTCATTGAGAAGTTAATATATATATATATATATATATATATATATATATATAGGAAAGAATATTAAAACGTTTTGAGTTTAAAAATGTGTTTTTTTTTTGACAGTATTTGTTTATTTCTACTATTATATTTTATATTTCAGACCGCCCTCGGTCCTTCATCAGAAACAAATGATTTTAAAATTTGCATTAGTAATACTGTCAAAAAAACACATTTTTAAACTCAAAACGTTTTAATTTTCTTTCCTATACATATTAAAACAGTATACGTGGATCATCACTATGCTATATATATATATATATATATATATATATATATATATATATATATATATATATATTAGTTACTGCATGTACGCATCGTTCATTCAGCAATGACTTGAAACACTCTCAGCTATTGGGCGTGTATAATGATAATATACACGTTAAAAAGTGTGCCTCCTTCTACCGAGCGCCCATAGCTCAGAGGTAGAATCGTCGACTGACGCCAATTCTGTCGGGTTTCAATCCTGGGTAAAAAGCAATTGGCTGTCTAACCGTACTGATGAGCTGTGATACAGCGTAACAGATCTGCGAATATATATATATATATATATATATATATATATATATATATATTGAGCGTGTCAAGAAAGAATATATAAAGTAAAGTGACAGGATGTAATCGATTTCTATTTCTTCTTCAGATGAAATCATTTGCAGTGGTGTGCAGTAATATGAATCTATTTTCGGGGTGTATAATGAAATTTGTTTGACGTTGAAAAATATTGCGTCATCCATGATTGCATCAGATATTTATCACGCCTGGGCACTTATGTCTCGACTGTCGATTATTTGTCCTACAGTCATGTCTGCGATGGACGTTACTTCAAGGAAGCATACAAAAATTGTAACTCTGCACAAACACACTGGCAAGTCTTACACAGAGATCGCGGTAATTGTTGGTGTCAGCCTTTCAATTGTCAGTCGTGTCATCAAAGGGAAGAAACGAATTATAACCCTCAATCCAAAACGTAAAGGAAAATGCGATCCGGGGAGAAAAACAGCGCCAAGAGACGATATTTACGAGATCAGGGAAAGTGTAAAAGATCATAGGAAGAGATTATTCGTTTTATTTCAATTAATCTGCACAATGGTATATGACATACGTATGAATTGGGATCATTATAGTCTAAAATGTGTAGATCCTATGCCACCTATCTATCTATCTATCTATCTATCTATCTATGTGGAATTGTTCATTATCTATCTATCTATCTATCTATCTGGAATTGTTCATTATCTATCTATCTATCTGTCTATCTATCTATCTATCTATCTATCTATCTATCTATCTATCTCAGTCTTTTCATATCTATCTACCGTAAAAAGCAATGCCTACCTACTGCGGGATAATCTTCTACCCAGTCAGTATTGTCTCTTTCGAGACATGATCGCCCAAAGCGTCTGTCACGTATAACAATTTTATTGACTGCCTTAATATCATATTTGGAAACATAATTAAAAATTCTACTTGTCATAAAGTGGGGGATCGGTTTTCTATTGTTATCAAGTAATAAAGTTATCTCCCACTAATTACAATTAATATAATAATGTAATATAATCTATCTCTTTTCCCTCCAGCTATGAGATAAATGGCAGGATAAATTGGGTTCTATAGCCTTGGATGGCAACCAGTTTACCGCAGAAAGTAATGGCAACCTACTGCAGGATGATCTTCTCTCCCGGTGAGTCATGTCTCTTGTGAGACATGATCGGCCAAGCGTGTATCACGTATGCCACTTAACTGTCTGACTGAACGTTCAAATAGTAATTTCAGTACGATTGTCGAAGTAAAGCAACGTCAAGTTTGGTCAGTAAGAAAATGAGTCACTACTTGGGAATATGTTTGGTGTGATGGCGGTGTAAGGGGCTAGCGTGATGGCGGTGTAAGGGGCTAGTGTGATGGCGGTGTAAGGGGCTAGTGTGATGGCGGTGTAAGGGGCTAACAACCACATCAATGACAAACTTTGTCACTACCTAGATGAGTAACTTCTTGGGAATACCAGGTGCTGTAACTTGATGTGTGAGTAGTATAATAGGCTTACATATCACTGAGGTTAAGCAATGTCAAGCCTGGTGAGTACCTAAATGGGTGACCGCTTGGGAATACCAGGTGATGTAAGCTTGGATGTGCAAGTTGAATCACCAGTTCCTGTACAATCACTGAAGTTAAGCAATGCCAAGCTGGGTTAGTACCTTGGGAATACCAGGTGATGTAAGCTTGGATGCCCATGTTATTTAATGGGCTTATGGCCATATCACATTGAAACACTAGCTCCCATATGATCACTGAGGTTAAGCAACATCGATCCTGGTCAGTACCTAGATAGGTGACTGCTTGTTTATGTAGTGCTTAGAACAGTGCATTACTGTAGACAAAGGTGGAGAGCGCCCCAACACTTTCAAATAATTCTTTTGTCTTTTTTGCCTTTTGCCTTATGGACGTATTACATGGAAACACCAATTCTATAGGATCACCAAAGTTAAGCAACATAAAGTCTGGTCAATATCGAGACGGGTGACTTTTAGGAAATACCAGGTGCTGTAAGCTTGATGTGTGAGTCGTATAATAGGCTTACATATCACTGAGGTTAAGCAATGTCAAGCCTGGTGATTACCTAAATGGGTGACCGCTTGGGAATACCAGGTGATGTAAGCTTAGATGTGCAAGTTGTATAATAGTATAATAGTAGTTGAAACACCAGTTCCTGTACAATCACTGAAGGTAAGCAATGCCAAGCTTGGTTAGTACCTAGATGAGTGATCTCTTGGAAATAGAGTAAGCTTGGATGTGCGGTTGGAGTAACTGGAATTGTTAATCAAAGAGTCAAGTTAAATTTCCTGCTGGATTCGTTAAACTCGTTCACGCGCAAATACCCTTGAGAAAAATAGGAATCCGTTACTTTTCCTCCCATCTATAGGTAAAATAGTTTTATCATTATTATCTAAAAAAAAATTACATTCTAAGAATATGCTTTAAATATCATGAGAAGGGTTGATAATCGTGGAAGATGAATCAATCTATCAAAAAACAGTCAGTTTCCAGTTAACTTTAATATTGAATATCTCATACTCATATCAATCTTTATCATCCGTTTAGATAATGCCTGTTATCCTATTGTTCTTTCTTAATATGTTTTGTAGTGCCCTTATACGAGGAATGGACTCTTCCTCTTACTATATAATTGCCTGCTGTAAACGGCAGTTAAGGTCAATCTACTACGCATTTAAAGCGATCTACGATTCAGGCAATATGCAGCGTAATTGTACCGGTCGGACTTACTTATTGCTATTTACTTATTACTAACACTTACCTTGTAAATATGTTCTTGTTATACTAATAGACTGTTTTGAACCTACCTACTGTGTTCCGTGTCTTACTTCCGACCAAACCGGTCACTATTTTGGTGAAATTTTGTCCCAACTTCCCGACAAACTGTCGACGAAGATCCTCAACAATATGTTTTTTCATATTCTCCCAAACTCATTAACTCCTTGCGCCTTAGTGGCTTTATTTCCTAAAACCAATACTATCGTTGTGGGACTGATTAGCCCAGTTTAGTCATACTCCATTTGAAGTGGATCATTATTTTAGTCAACAAATGGATATAAATTGGTTTCAAAAGCCATTGACAGTTGGATTCCCAATTTGTACTCCAGAGAGAATCTAGATTTCGTGAAATTCAATTTAATCAGCAGACGACGTATAAGGAAATATAGTCAAAGTGCGGCTTCATTATCTGACTAGGTTTTATTCTCCCACTTGAAGCGGGCGTGTGGAGTGACTGCAATTTACATTATTCAAAATGGTTCCATCAGTTAACGCTTGCCTTCAAATCAGATACAATTTACAGAAAGTCAGGATGACGCTCTAGACTTCCCCTAAATTAAGCGACAACAGAAATCGCAACTCACGAATCAGCACCAAACACGAACCCGAAAATGAAAATGGTTTCTTCATATGCATAAAATCTTTAATATTCATGATGCTACGAATTTAATCTATATAAATTAAATCATAGGGAACTGTTGGGTTCAGTCTCTAACGAAGCTTCTGGTTGCTGTCAAAGGCAACAGTGAAATTAGTAAGTAACCGGCTGTTGGTCTTTAATCACTTTGGAAGAATGAAGCTAGTAGTGTTAAATGCATTTTCTTTGGGAATTAATGTCTTTCCTTGGTAGCTGCTCACAAGCGGAAGAAATGGACTTGGATTGCAGTTGTGTCACCTTAAGCAGAATGCAAAAAAGTATCACAAGAGTAAAACACGTTTAATAAGATTTACCCCATGAACGGAAGTTTTCTAGGAAGTATTAAACGCTAACAAGTGTTTATATACATTGGTTTATTTTTTTTATTTTCTATATATATCAAAATCCTTATGGCGCCTTTAATGTCGAAATTTAATTTCCTTGGGAGCATTATTAATTTCTTTGGGAGCATTATTAATTTCTTTTACGAAAATAGTAGGACGTGTCGGCCATGACTGGTACAAGACCACTTTCAAATATAGCCGACAATCACCGCATGTAAAGATATTGTCAGGTTGTTGAAAAAATAAGTGAAGTTTTGTTAATTGAACACTATTGTAAGAATAATATTAAATTTTCTTTGAGAAAATGCATGTAGTAATTTATTTATTGTTCAAATAAATATCTCATTCTGCTTTATAATATTAACTAGCAGTATAGCCCGGCGTTGCTCGGATGTAATGAAAGCTTTAAAACTAATCCATGGTCCTGGAGCTCAAACTCTTTTGACGTTGGCACGAAAGACTAAAAAGCAATAGTTGTTTCCAGTTAAAGCGAAACCGTAGACTGAAAGAAAAATGGATGTAAGTGAACGTTTGATTTCCTGTTATCGATATCAAATGAGTTTTTTCGTCGTAAACTGTATTTTGAAGGCTAAATAATTCCTCTGAGTAAATGGTATCATGTATGAGACTAAGAACTACAATTATACCTACTTAGAGCCAAACCTGAAGCAAAAACTAAAATAAAAGGGCTGAAAAAAATACAGACATACAGGCAGATAAACAGACACACACAAACATTTTACCTTATATATATATATATATATATATATATAGTATTGTAACTAAGTTGTAGAACTCGTAGGTTTATTAAGCTTTTGTTCATGCATTTACTTTTATAAAGAGCGCTCGATACAAATGTAGAGCGTTATATATATATATATATATATATATATATATATATATATATAATCTGTTTTCTGCACTATTGTAAGAACTGCAACCTTGAAACTTCTGAATATCGTTTCTCATGTCTTTGTCTATGAGTGTATGAAATTTGATTAAAATCGGACCACTCCTTCTATAACCAGATTTTTTCGATTATCGATTTTCGATATTTATCGGAGGTACCTCGACACAAAACCTAGCTAAGAACACACGCAAACGCTTATAGTACAACTGTTTAAATATTCAAGAAAATCGGTTCAGCCGTTTCGTAGTCTATAGGTAACGGACACACACACACACACACACACACAGAGATAAAGTTCCATTTATAAATAAGTTTAGATCAGTAAAGAAAGCAAAAACGGCGTCACTTTAGGATGGAGACAACCAAATTCTTTTTATTATCGATAAATTGGAAAGTCTTAACATTTTGGCAAGTTTCGATAGTAGCATTTTCAGGAACTTTCTGCTCACATCAGTTGCTTTCACTTCTAAGAAGATAAATGCGACTACCGTCACAGTGGGTGTGGCCACGCGCACTTCTATTACGGATACAAATGCCTGTCTATATATTTTTGCATTTTCATATTTTGCTATCTATGTATGTATATATCTAAGACATTTCATATCTATCTATCTATCTATCTATCTATCTATCTATCTATCTATCTATCTATCTATCTCAGTCTGTTCATATCTATCTATCTATCTATCTATCTATCTATCTCAGACTGTTCATATCTATCTATCTATCTATCTATCTATCTATCTCTGTCTCTTCATATCTATCTATCTATCTATATATCTATCTATCTATCTATCTATCTATCTATCTATGTCTGTTCATGATCTATCTATCTATCTATCTATCTATCTATCTAAGTCTGTTCATATCTATCTATCTATCTATCTATCTATCTATCTATCTCAGTCTGTACATATCTATCTATCTATCTATCTATCTATCTCAGTTTGTTCATATCTATCTATCTATCTATCTATCTATCTATCTCAATTTTTCATATCTATATATCTATCTATCTATCTCAGACTGTTCATATCTATCTATCTATCTATCTATCTATCTATCTATCTATCTCTGTCTCTTCATATCTATCTATCTATCTATCTATCTATCTATCTATCTATCTAAGTCTGTTCATTATCTATCTATCTATCTATCTATCTATCTATCTCAGTCTGTACATATCTATCTATCTATCTATCTATCTATCTATCTATCTATCTCAGTTTGTTCATATCTATCATCTATCTATCTATCTATCTATCTATCTATCTATCTATCTATCTATCTCATTGCCTTTCCATCTGTTTTCTAATTTTGTAATATATATATATATATATATACCCGTTAAATATGTCGGTTTAATCTTTTATAATTTTATCTTTAATCTTTTTTGTCTGCTCTTTAGATGTGGCATTTTTAATACTAAGAAATTTCTATAACTCCAAGTCTTTTATTCAATATTCATTTTTTCTTCACCTCTTTTGATTCAATTCATTCATCCAATTTGCCGACAGACAATTACACTCTGACGACACACATTTTTATAATGTAAAATATGCTTTATTTTCATAGATTTTCTGCAAATTGATTTTTTTTACAAAAATCGTGAACGGTCGGAATAAGATTGAATTTTCACTGATTTTTAATGAAATGCTAACTGATGATACCCGCTTCTAAAGGTTAAATAACTATTTAGCTATTCTTAGACAAATACTTCCGAGCACTATTTTCCAAACTTGTTTTTTTTTTAATCATATCACCCCAAGCAAGGCATTCCACTGCCACTATAGCGCAGGGGGTTACATAGAGGGATTGGGTATGGGAAATATCAGAAGGATGGTGATAGACGACTTAGGATGTACATAGGGAGAGAGTTGGAGAGAGTGGGTGTGAGTTAGTGTGTTAGGAGGTGTCTACTGACCTTACATTTAAACTTGGGATGTTATGTCATCGGGGAGATCATTGATGTAGATTAGAAAGAGCGTAGGACCTAAGATAGAGCCTTGGGGGACACCCGCGTTTGTAGGATAGTTCTGAGAAGCGTGTCCGTTCAGTATCACCTTCTGAGTGCGGTTAAAGAGGAATGACTGGATTAGGTCCAACAAAAGTCCAGTTATGCCATAGCTTCGCAGTTTCCGTAGAAGGCCGGCATGCCATACTCTGTCGAACGCTTTAGAGATGTTCAAGGCGACGGTTCGGGCTTCACCATTCTTGTCGAGAGCCTGGTATATATACTCGCTGATGGTCGTTAGCATATCAGCAGTAGACCTTGCTTGTCCGAGAGTAGCCTGTGGGCTGAGAACGACCTCGGCGTTGATAATGGCTTCGAACACTTTGCCAAAGATCGGAAGAAGGCTGATAGGGCGGTGATTTGCCGGGTCCGAGGGTTCACCAGTGTTCTTAAATATTGGAACCACAGTAGAAGACTTCCAACAGGCAGGAAAGCAGGAGGAGGATAGGCAGAGGTTGTAGAGCTTAGAAAGGACAGAGGAGAGTTCAGGGGCACATTTCTTCAAGACTATGATTGGGATTCCGTCCCCACCACTCGCTTTGTGAGGGTCAAGTTTTGAGATTATGTTAGAAATCAGCGAGGGCTTGATGTGGACGTCATTCAATTAGGCCTCTGTTCTAGGTGGGAAGTCGGCTGTATAGACTCCAGACGAGTCCAGACACGAGTTGGTCGAGAATCTACGGGCAAAGCATTCAGCCTTGTCTGCTGAGGAGGTGAGGACCTGAAACTCGTTGATTAGTTGGGGTATTAATGACTTACTCATATTAAGAACGCTTTTACATAGGCGCCAGTAGTCTTTGGTGTCGAACTTAGAGGATGCTATGCGTTGCTTCATTCTGGCAGCAAACAGCATCTTAGCTTCGCTAAGTACCTTTTTGCACTTATTGTCGATATTGTCAGAGATGCTGTCAAGTACTGAGCAGTCAGAGGAGGAGGGGGAGCGGTAGAGGAAGAAAATATAGCTCACTGAGCTTAGGAGTGAGAGACGGAAGCACATGAAAGACTGGTCCAGGGATTCAAGAGATGTCACTCTAGCTAGGGGGAGTTGTTCGCTGACATATGCACCAAGCCCATGCATATGGACATTGGAGTCCTTCCTGAAGAGGGGAAGGTAACCAGGAACATAAAACTCAGAGGAGGGGATAGAAGGGTCAAGGTTAGTTTCGCATAGGGCTAAGATATCAGGTGAGTTAGTTTGGAGGAAAGATTCTACGCTATAAAAGTTAGTGCGGATGCCTCGTATGTTAGTGAAAGAGACACAGTGTGACCGTCTAAATTGATACAGAGCAGGGAATTGTTTAAATGGGTTTTGAAATAAACCTCGGGAAATATAACTTAAATTTCCTTGATACGTATATATAGATATATATAGGTATATAGACACGCACGAAAACATACCAAACATTATCCGCAAAATACAATATCCTTAAAAACAGAGTTTAAAAAACGGCTACAAATAATGGAAGCATTAATAATAAAGTGAAAGTGCCAATGGTTCAGTAATATCAGTTATAAACACTGTTGGAACATGCAGAGCCTGCTTGGAAAATGAAAAAAATGTTCTCATCACTCTGGGTATAAAATCTGTACAATTATTTAAAAATACAAAAAAAAATTAATGAAACAGCTGGGATATTTGGAATCCATTTGTACAAATTTAAAAAAAATACAAAGTTTAATAGCAGTAGCTTGTCTTTCGTCGTTAATGAACTTTATATACAAGAGGGTTTGCTGTCCAAATACGCAATTACACACACACACACACACACACACACACACACACACACACACACATATATATATATATATATATATATATATATATATATATATATATTTTAATTCAGATACTTCAATCCAAGGGAAAAAAGCAGGAAGGTAAATTCCAAAAAACCCGATCCTAATTAATATTAAAAATTTATTTTAATATTAAAAAATGATACAGGAAGAGAGCTCCATGTAATAAAATATTACAGAGCAAATATATATTAAAAAAGGATTAATTCAAAGATGTTGAATGGCCATTTCGATATGAAGATCCCCACGGGGGACGACACATCACCTCAGCAACAGAAAAAACGACACATCACCTCAGCAACAGAAAAAACCTTTCAGAAACTATATATATATATATAGTTTTTAGGCATATTATATTTATGGGTTAAAGTGTTCAATAGCACCAACAGAGCCTGTTTAAATATAATAGTGGACACTGAAGTCAACACCGAGAGACGACTGTCTATTTTATGGCTAAATATGATCTAACGATTATATATACAAGAGGGTTTGCTGTCCAAATACGCAATTACACACACACACACACACACACACACACACACATATATATATATATATATATATATATATATATATAGTTTTTAGGCATATTATATTTATGGGTTAAAGTGTTCAATAGCACCAACAGAGCCTGTTTAAATATAATCGTGGACACTGAAGTCAACACCGAGAGACGATTGTCTGTTTTATGGCTAAATATGATCTAACGATTATATTAAAACATTTAAGAGACTGTCGCTTCTGGATATGAGTTCAATGTCCACTTTCATATGTATATATATATATATATATATATATAGCAAGAGAGAGACAGACAGACAGACAGATAGAGAGAGAGAGAGTAAAAAATCAGGCGAAATTAGTGTTTGCGCGGATTTTTTAACAGGGCTTAACAACGCACTAATAGATTGCTACTACCCGCTTCCCAGCCCAGAGGAAGTGTTCACAAGTTTAAACGGCGGCAAATACTTCTCAACAATTAATTTAAGCGAAGCTTATTTACAGGAACCTGTGGATGAGGAGACATTTAATGCATTAACACACACAAGGGATTGTATAAATTTCAAAACCCTGCTTTTGGAATTAAAGTAGTACCAGCGATTTACCAACAAACTACGGATACAATATTAACTGGATTAGAATTCGCCATAGCATATCCAGACGAAATACTAAAGAGAGATAGCGTCGACCAACATGGGAAACACATTCAAGGAGTATTTCTGCGAATCCAAAGCTATGGATTCAAAATTAAAGAACAAAAATGCGACTTTTTCCTAAAAGAAATTAAATACCTAGGGCACATGACGGCTACAACCTCCAGTCAATACTCATCTACTAACCACTGGATTCTAGCTCTCTCCCCTCCCCTGTATAACCTTCCCTCTCTCTCCACCTATGTATCTGTCATCGCACCTGCTTTCTATTGTTCCTTCCTAACTAATTTGTACGCCACACTCTTTTCTAATTAATCTTTTTACATTTATGTAACCCCCTGCACATCAGTGGCGTTTCCGCCTTGCTCGGGGTGAAATGATTAAAAAAAAAAATCATAAACAAGGATGTAAGAATGCCAGATCCCGCAAGAGCGGCAGCCATACATGATATGCCGGCACCGAAAAATATCATGGAACTTCAAAGTTTCCTCAGATTGGTAAATTATTACCAGGAATTCATTGTCAATATGCATATATTGCGTGTTTCATTAAATGAATTGCTCAAAAAAGAAAAATAATGGAGTTGAACAGCACAATGCCATAAAGCGTTTGAAGAATTTATTAAAGTATTAATGTCCGCTTTGTTTTTGACACACTACGATCCAAATTTAGAACTAATAATAGCGAGTGATGCGAGCTCGTATGGCGTAGGTGCTTGTCTATTACACAAAATGCCAGACGAAAAGAAAAGACCTATCACACACGCGTCGAGAACACAATTACCAGCGGAAAAAATATTCACAAATTGCTCACAAGAGGAGAGAGATCAAAGTGAGAGATCCGCAGGAGATCAGTATAAGTAGAGCAGCAGAGAGCAATAGGCGCAGATAGCCAATAGTGCTACCGTACGACGATTGCAAGTCCCAGTTATAGTATTACTTCCTAACCAGTATTTATTGTTCTAGAGTGTTCCAAGTACAGAGTTCCAAGTATTTATATTTTGCTGCGTTTATAATATATATTCTTATTTCCTAATTTAGTTGTTGTTATATTATTTAGTGCTGGACCTCAAAACAGATAGATAGATAGATAGATAGATAGATAGATAGATAGATAGATAATGAAAAGACTAAGATAGAATAAAAGATAGATAGATAGATAGATAGTAGATAGATAGATAGATAGATAGATAGATAGATAGATAGATAGATGTGGAAAGACTAAGATAGATAGATAGATAGATAGATAGATAGATAGATAGATAGATAGATAGATAATGAAAAGACTAAGATAGATAGATAGATAGATAGATAGATAGATAGATAGATAATGAATAGACTGAGATAGCCAACTTGACAGATAGATAGATAGATAGATAGATAGATAGATAGATAGATAGATAGATAGATAGATAGATAGATAGATAGATAGATAGATAGATAGATAGATAGATAGATAGATAGATAGATATGAACAGACTAGATAGATAGATAGATAGATAGATAGATAGATAGATAGATAGATAGATAGATAGATGTGGAAAGACTAAGATAGATAGATAGATAGATAGATAGATAGATAGATAGATAGATAATGAAAAGACTAAGATAGATAGATAGATAGATAGATGAGACGTTGTATGAGGATTTTAAATATTAAGTAAGTAATTCATCGAGTTTATTCGATCCCACCATCATGAAGAATGCACTGGACGGCCGTTTCGTCCTATATCTGGGATTCATCAGTGGTGCGCATCCAATACGAGGAATTGAAACCATGACAGCTGCGTTATTAAGCGAACGTCACACCAATTGTACCGGTGACGAAGAGGTAACGAATTAAACTCGATATAGCGCCGCTCATTTACATATTCCGTAGTGGAACTCTGCTGAGATCCTTTAGCTGTGCCTCCCAGAGCGACTACTACCATCACCAACCATATATATATATATATATATATATATATATATATATATATATATTAGTCATTCACATACACGCCTGTTTCGGTGTTTCACATCTCATCAGTGTGGCTAGACACATTCACTTGCTTCTGGCTGGGATCGAAATTCGATCGATTTGGTGTCAGTCGGAGCCGGTAAGCCATAGGCGCATGGAATCAGAGAAGGGAAATTTTAAGTGTTCTATATAAGCAGTGTATACACACGCCAGTCACCGAAAGAACTCAATTCCTTTTTGAACAGTCACACATAAATCACAGATGATATATATATATATATATATATACATATATATATATGTGTGTGTGTGTGTGTGTGTGTGTGTGTGTTTGCTGATATGTTGAAAATGGTTACATATATATATATATATATATATATATATATCCGAGTCATTATCATCGGCTCTTTCCTCTTAGTTCTTTCTTTCTCTCCTGTCTTCCCACGCCCTTTAATTGCTATGTCTCTCTCTTTCCTTTTTGTTTTAACCCCTTTTTTTTTCAATTTCTTTTTTTGTTTTCGCACCTTTTCTATCTTCTTTACCTCGTACAATTTTCCTAAAAGAAAGGGGAAGTGAGATTGTTTCATCTTCTTTTTCAAAAACAACGTTTAAATCCGTCATTATTAACTACATGATGAGACAGTTTTTCGATGTCGAAACAAAATGTACATTTTGTAGTAAATCACATTTGGTACATGTCCTAAACTATAACTCATAATATATATATATATATATATATATATATAACGTAGAATACTTGGTATACTGTCCAGGTAAATTCCGATAAAGACGAAATGAAAAGAACTCAATGTTAAATTAGTCTATTTAATTTAACAGAGTAATATAATTTAGAAAATATTTTTGATTTATGACAAAAATAATACAAAAGTAATACATATTTTGCCGCATAATGATGTTATTATTGCGGCTCGTCAGACCCAAATTTTAACTATATATATATATATATATATATATATATATATATATATGAATTTAGATATATATATATATATATATATATGAATTTAGATAAAACTTAGAGGGGAATCAACCATTTTTAAAATGTCATTTTGAGACATGCATTCTCAGCCCCATGTTTAAAAAATGAAGAGAAATTTTAAGTCAAGAAGTTTGCTCTAGTAAAGGAAGGGGTTGGGGGATATTGGATTTTATAGGGTTAAGCTAGCTGAATTTTAGTAGTAATTTCTTCTTTGGAAGTGGGCGGTATGTCACTTGACCCTTGAGTTAGTAGTGGTAGGTAGGAGAGAAGTAACTGCCTAGCCAACTTGAAAAAAACTTATTTTGACTAAATGAAAGAATTGGATAATTACTGCAATTTATACTTTTTTCGATGACAACACTAATGATCTCCCTCCCTTTATTTAGGAGTATATTCTGGTATTTAACTTTTTAAATTTTATTTTTTTCTCTATTGGGTATTATTGGGTTAAGCTATCGGAATTTTTGTAGTAATTTCTTCTTTAGTAGTGGGAGGTATGTGACTTGATTCTTGAGTTAGTAGCGGTAGGTAGGGAAGAATTAACTGCTTAGCCAAAATTTAAAAAAACTTTATTGTAACTAATTGGAAGAAGAGGATAATTATTGTAATTTATAATTGTTTCTATGGCGACACATACTAATGATCGCACTCCGTTTATTTAGGAGTATATTCTGGTTTTGAAATTTCAAAATGTTAATTTATATACTATCGGCCATAAGTATTCGGTCAGCACAGTTTTTTAAAAGAATTGATGTATTTCATACTATTTTTAATATTTATTGCCATGTGGACAATTGTAAATGGAAATAGAATTTAGAATTATCCACTTGGTAATAAATACTAAATATAGTATGAAATACAGAATTTTTTAAAACTATTGTGGACTAATAATTATGAACAGTAGTGTGTTTGTACTTCCACCGAACGCCCATATCCCAGGGATAGAGTCGCCGACTGACGCCATTTCGGTCGAGTTTCAATCCTGGGTAAAAAAAAAAGCAATCGGAGTCTAACCGTACTGATGAGCTGTGATACGGCGAAACAGATCTGACTGCGGATGACAATATATATATATATATATATATATATATATATAACTCATTCAGTGAAATGAATTAGAGCGCTCTAGCTATTGGGCGCGTATTATGATATGCGCTAAAATGTCTGCCTACTTCCACCGAACGCCCATAGCCCAGAGGTAGAGTCGCCGAATGACGCCATTTCGGTCGGGTTTCAATCCTGGGTAAAAAAAACAATCGGAGTCTAACCGTACTGATGAGCTGTGATACGGCGAAACAGATCTGTCTGCGGATGACAATATATATATATATATATATATATATATATATATATATATATATATATACGCTCTCACACCCTTATTGAGCACTCTGGAGGAGGGGTAGACTTTGAAAAACAGTAGCCACTCTAGCGTGTACGCATCGCTCATGCAGTAAAATGAATTGGATCACTCTAGCTACTGGGTTCAGCCCACCATACAGTAAAAACGTAAAAACCAACATATGAACAATACTCTTCAAGCTCCTACGCATACACTTCCCGCAACCAAGCCTCCTTCACAAAATATTTAAAAAAACATAGTGAAAATCAGCTACAGCTGCACCGAGGGGTAGAGTCGCCGACTGACGCCAATTCCGTCGGGTTTCAAGCCTGGGTTAGGGAGCGTTCGGAGTCTAACAGTACTGATGAGCTGTGATACAGTGAAACGGATCTGTCTGCGGATGACTATATATATAGTGGGGTATTGTGGGTAATTTTATTGTGGGTAAATATTGTGGGTAATCCCTCTAACGGTTTTTTTAACGGGAGTGGCTTGATTATTTATTTATTTATTTATTTCAGTAAATCTGTTTGACTTGTTATTTGTTAATTCTTTTGTTTTTCGATTATTAATATATTTATTTGGATTTGTTATATATTCCTTATTTTATTTTTATTACTTTATTTTTTGATTTGTTATTATTTTATTTATCTATCTATATTATTCATCATTTATCTATTATATATATAATAGATATATATATATCTATTATTATCTTATTAATTATATATATATATCTTATTATTATCTTTATAATTTGCTCCTTATTTTTAGTTTTCTATTTTTAAGTAACGTAGCAAAAATTTGTTTTCATGTCTGCATTTTGATATTAGTTCAGATCGTTTGTTTAGTAGTTTGTTTTCGTCGGGGAAAATAATAATAGCTATTTTTCCTCCAGGCAGATCTTCAAGTGTTTGATTGATTGCTATAGGACGATGTTCTTCTTCGTATTTTCCATGTTATTTTTGGAGTCATTTGGGTTTTGTTTTTGACTTCCCAGATGTACTTAAAGATCATTGTGCTGTTCGAGTATTTTCTATTTATGAAGGATTTTTTGTGTGTAATATCTTCGTTTCCAGTGTCCTTCTGTTACTCCTATGTATATTTTTCCTCGTTATCTGGTGATTTTACGGTCGCTTGGCATATTACGTTGTTTTGTAAAAACTTACCGTTTAATGGGCATTCATTCTTTCTTTTGCAGTTACATGTGGGTGTGGTTTATTCGGGTTGTTTGTTGATATTTATTCTGTTGTGCCTTTTTATTATTTGTGCCATGTTTTTGGTGCAGCTGTAGCTGATTTTTACTGTGTTTTTTAATATTTTGTGAAGGAGGCTTGGTTGCGGGAAGTGTATGCGTAGGAGCTTGAAGAGTATTGTTCATATGTTGGTTTTTACTGTATGGTGGGCTGAACCAAATGATATTTCTCCTCCTGATTTTATTTTTTGTTCTCTGTAGAGGATATGTGATTATTCCCGGGAATCCGCTATCTTTTAGGGTTTTTCATAGTCTTTCTTAGCTTCGTTAAATATGGTTTCATTACTGGAGTTGTCGGAAAGCCTACGTTTAATTGATTTTGGTATCTGCCTAACTATAAATGGCAGCTGAGTGGAAGAAGTGTGCATATACACTGGTTTGTCGTTGGGTTTTCTGTATGGTTTATATGTGCCGTTTTTTTAGGTTAAAATTACATCTAGGAAATCAACTTCAATTTGGTTAGTTCTTATGTCTATATCAAATCCATTACTTTTGAAAATCTGTATAATTGATTTTCTGGTTTTGTCCGTGTGTTGTTTGTTACAGTTTCTTAAGATTATTAGACCGTCGTCCCTGTAGAATCCAGTATCATTTTTATCTATTAATTTACTTAGTTCATGTAGTAAATATATACCTATGATTTCGCAGGTCTCTGCACCGTCGAAGCTTCCCATAGTAGTGTCAAAGATGCCGTCTTTCTTTACCCATGTGCTTTCATTGTCGAATAGTAGTGATTTGCGGGAGTGTTTAATGATATCGATTTCATTTGGGTTTATTTTTTATTTCTGGGTTACATATATATATATATATATATATATATAATTTTTCTGCACTTTCACTATAATATATCTTTGCGTTTGTTACTCCTGTTATCTGCACCCTTGTAGGGTGCATATATATATATATATATATATACATATATATATATATATATATATATATATATATATATATATATATTATCACCTACAAGGGTGCAGATAACAGGAGTAACAAACGCAAAGATATATTATAGTGAAAGTGCAGAAAAATTTTGACTTACCCTTAGATAGATAGATAGATAGATAGATAGATAGATAGATAGATAGATAGATAGATAGATTGTTGCATGTTAGAAAAATGGATTATCTTTGAGCATGTTTATCGGAGTTACATTTATTCTTCTCAAATACACATGTGATCAACATATCACAAGCAACACGGAGAACAATTTTTTTCTTTTTCTTTTGCACAACTCACGCACTTGTTTAAGCATTCAATCATTTTAATCAATATAGCTCGGTTCGAAAGTATTCAATATCGAAATTTAGTCAAACATAAGGAATTGAAATAAAATCAATCTTTACTGCAAATCGATGACTGAAAAAAAACAAAACAAAATAACGCAAGAAATATTTGAAAATAAATAAAATTGAGTTCAAAGCTTTGCAGTTTGTAAGAAAATAGCTTCAATGGAACAGTTCTGAAAAATTATGTTTGCGCAAAATTGCGTTCGCTTAGACGAACATTGGAATTGTAGAATTCAGTCGTGTATTAAAAAATGATTATAAACTTTACTAATTCAAAAGAAAACCTTTCCTTTCTTTCTTGCTTCTTCTTATGACGGAAGACGACAAAACGTTTATTCACGACGATTTCAATAGATTGAGTCTCTATAACAAACGACCAATTTATTTGGAACAGTTTTCTGGTCTTCGGAGAATATTTGTCCTTTCATGTTCATTCCTGAAGTTAAATGATTTGAATAGACGCTCACAAAAGAGATGACTTTTTAATTTTCACTCTTCACGATGTCGAAAGTAACGTTTGTTCAATAATCGTTTTGTTTGTTCAAGTGCTTTTTGTTAATTTTCAAACTAAGATAGCAGACGTTCTCGGAGATTCTCTTTGCCATTCTCGACGAATACATTGTAACACTTAGTGCCATAGACTCAGGGTGTTTTCACGCTATTACTATCTGACGGGTGTTATGGAGATGAAGTAACAACACGTTTATTCTAAAAAGCAGCACCCTGCTCAGTATGATTTTGTTTCTTCAAATGTGTTGTGCTAATTTTCAAACCATGATAACAGGCGTTTTCGGAGTATCTCTTGTATTCCTCGACGAATCTTCTTCTTCTATGTGCCCTGTCCTTTCAGGACGAAGACGATCATGGCTTTCCACGTCTCCCTATCCCTGGTGGTTCTTAGCACGCCTTCTCCTGTTACACCATCTAAACCCGGCTCTACCATCCACTAGCTCATGCCCATAAATCTAGAATATAGATGTATAGAAACTAACGTGGCCACAAAATGAGGGATCAGTTTACATATTGATTGTAATAGATAATGGATCCCCCATTTTATACCCACATTATAATTTCTTATAAATTTGGCATTTTTATTCTTCTATGTGTCCTGTTCTTTCAGGACATAGGCGATCATGGGTTTCCACGTCTCCCTATCCTTGTTGGCTCTTAATATGTTTTCTCCTGTTACTCCAGACAACCCCCCTTCTGCCATCCACCTGCTCAGACCCTTCAAATATATTATCCGCTGCCTTCCTCTGTCGCTTTTTCCTTCTAACTGGCCTGTTAGTATCAGGTTCTCCAAACCCTCCTTCCTCATTGCATGTCCCATGAACTTTAGCTGTCTCTTCCTGATACTCAGTATTAAATTCGTTTTTGTTTCTATCCTTTCCAAAACCTCATCATTGCTCACATGCTCGGTCCATAATATCCGCAGCATCCTTCTGTAGAACCACATTTCAGTTGCTTCAAGTTTTCCTTCATCTTTGATGATATTGTCCAGCATTCACAGCCATATTGAAGAACTGACATCACATGGTAATGTAGCACTGTCTTCTTTGTTTCTAATGAAATTTTCTTGTGTCTTCGTACTTTACTCAGCTTCTGGAACGCGTCCTTCGCCATGTCAATTCTTCATCGGATCTTTGTGTAGCACTTTCCATCTCCTGTTAGAACAATTCTTAGGTATTTAAAATTTTGTACCTATGTTTTATTGATTATGCGAAGGCATTCGACAAAATACGCCTCGACGAATAGATTTTAATAATTCCTGCCATTCTTAGGGCAATCATATTGCCCGAAGCAAGGCAGTTTACTGCCACTGGTGCGCAGGGGGTTACATAGGAGGACAGTTATGAGAAAGAGTGACAGGTTATATGAAGCGTCAGGAAGTGGGTAAGAGAAGGATGACTGCGGTCATAAAGTGAGGGATCAATTTATATACTGATTGTAATATAAAACTGATTCCCCATTTTATGTTTATATAATAATTTGTCTGTTGATAAGCCGTAGAAAACGAATCAGTCAATGAAATTCTGATTAGATACACATGCATGTCTTTTAGATTTATTTACGGTTTCTGGAATATAAATTTATAGAAATAACCGCGGCCATAAAGTGAGGATACGTTTATATATTGATTGTAATGTAGTATTGATCCCCCACTTTCTATTCATATTATAATTTCTTGTTTGTTGATAAGCCGTAGAAAAGGAAGCAATCAATCAATGAAATACTGATTAGCTACACATGCATGTCTTTTAGATTTATTTACAGTCTTTGGAATATAAATGTATAGAAACAACTGTGACCATAAATTGAGGGATCAGTTTATATATTGATTGTAATGTAGAATTGATCCCCCACTTTCTATCCACATTATAATTTCTTGTTGATAAGCCGTAGAAAAGGAAGCAATCAATCAATGAAATACTGATTAGCTACACATGTATGTCTTTTAGATTTATTTACAGTCTCTGGAATATAAATGTATAGAAATTTATTTTTATGATCATATCGCCCCAAGCAAGGCATTTTACTGCCACTGGTTTGCAGGGGTTTACATAGGAGGAAAGTTATGAAAAAGAATGACAGAATACATGGGCTGTCAGGAGGTGAGTACGAGAAGTATGATGAGAGTGAAGTGAACAGAGAAAGGTGCAGGAGAGAGAGAGAGAGAGAGAGAGGATGGAGATTAGTGATATAGGAGATGACTATTGACTTTACATTTAAATTCTTGGAGATTGTAGCTATCGGGGAAGCAAGTGAACGGAATGGAATTCAATAGGCGGGAAGTGCGAGAAAAGAAGCTGATGGAGTAGACAATGTGTTTTTAGGCTTTAACTATCAAGTTTATTCAACGGTCCAGCACCATCCCCAGAAAAGCTTTGTTAATTTTCGAACCTTGATAGAAGACGTTCTCAGCGTTTCTCTGTCGTCCGAGGCTTCATAATACATCGACTGCACCTCTGCAGGGTGGTACACCCACCCACTAATGAATCGTCCTTGGTATGACGATAAGCTACATCCGGGTCCTGGGTTCGACGGTAAATGGTAAACTGCATCCGGCAGCAAGTCATCTAATTGAGAAAGTTAATAGAGGTTTATAATTGCTGTTGTTTCCAGGTCCTCCCTGACCCCGGCAGGTAGCACCTGTTAGGGCCCCGGCTATTTAATCTAATTATTTTTACTACTTGTATTTGCACACTAACTGTATATGATATCTTACTCATATGATTTCCCTACAGTATTGGCATGTTGGCGTGGAAAATAATTTTTTTAATCGTTTCACTCCAAGCAAGCCGGTACCGCCACTGATGCGCAGGGGGCTACATAAGAGAGCAAAAGTTTAGACAGGAGTAGCTGAAAAGAAAGACTAACCAGTTACAGGGGGTGTCAGAGAAACGGCAAGTGAAGGATGGGAACACAGGTGTGAAGACAGTTGCGAAGGTAAATTGAGAAAGGAAAAGAACAAGATACACGGGGTGATGTAGAAAGAGTGAAGAGGAAGACGAACCTGTTACAGGGGGTGAAAGAGAAAGAGCAAGAGAAGAACGTGAACACAGAAGTGAAGACAGTTGAGAAGGTAGAGAGAAAGGAAAAGAACAAGATACACGGGGTGATTTAGAAAGAGTGAAGAGGAAGACGAACCTGTTACAGGGGGTGAAAGAGAAAGAGCAAGAGAAGAACGTGAACACAGGAGTGAAGACAGTTGAGAAGGTAGAGAGAAAGGAAAAGAACAAGATACACGGGGTGATGTAGAAAGAGTGAAGAGGAAGACGAACCTATTACAGGGGGTGAAAGAGAAAGAGCAAGAGAAGAACGTGAACATAGAAGTGAAGACAGTTGAGAAGGTAGAGAGAAAGGAAAAGAACAAGATACACGGGGTGATGTAGAAAGAACGAGGAAAGGACTGGTGTCAAGTGAATAAAAGACTGGAATTGACATTGCACTTAAATTCCTGGAAATTGTAGCCGTCGAGAAAGCATTTATATGGAAGGGAGTTACATAGTCGGGAATTGAGAAAAAAGAAGCTGACAGCGAAGTATTATAGGCTTCATTTGGTAGGTTTAACAGTAAAAGGGTGGGACCTTATTGCCAATCTGGTTGCTCGAGTAAATTCTTGTGGAGGGGACACCAGTGATTTAAGTTCGTCGGAGCAGAATCGATGAAAAATATTTGTAGAAGAGACAGAGAAAAGCCACACCCCGCCGGTGAGAAAATGGGTGGAGTCGAGCTGCCAAGTCGGGACTGATCACATAACAGGTTCTACCTTGGAGTCTGTCGAGAGCACTGAGATGAACAGCAAGGGAGCCTGAGCTATTATGACTATAATATTCTAAATTACCGTATTTTCCGGCTTATAAGACGCGCGTTTTTCCCCCGAAAATATACGTGTGCGTCTTCCAAGACGAATGTATCAATTACCACCATGGTTACCACCATGACGTGGATGGTAGTAAGGATCATTTATTGTACATGACTGACATTAGTGATGACTATGCAGATAATAGTTTAGAACTTTTACATGAATCGAGCAGTGACGAGTATAAATAAAATTTTTTTGATTGTTTTATATTTTTACATGCATGTTTTAAAATTCTTAATTCATTTTTATGAAAATAAAACCACTCTTGGACAATGAAAGACGTATAGTATACTAGCTTTTTGTTGGTCGGGATTTTAGTGGTTCTATTGAAATGGTAAGGTCAAGTGCTTTTTGAAAAGCTCCATCATGAAATTTCCGTGACGCATAAATTAAAAAATATTGAAAGAGTCAATTATTTAGATTATTATTATTGGGATCATATTGCCAAAGAGACTAATTATCTGATCTCCTCTGGGTGTATGATTTGAAAGACACTGTAGGAGAGTTATCTATGCATATTTAGGACATTTTGTTTAGATGGATGAGATTTTTCGTTTGCTCTCTCGCACTTCCCGCCTGTGGAACTCACTCCCGTATTCTTGCTTTCCTGACGGCTACAACCTCCAGAAATTTAAATGCAAAGTTAATACTCATCTACTAACCACTGGCCTCTAGCTCTCTCCCCTCCCCTGTATAACCTTCCCTTTCTCTCCTCCTATGTATCTGTCATCGCACCTTCTTTCTCAGCTTTCTATTGTTCCTTTCTAACTAGTTTGTACTCCTCACTCTTTTCTAATTAATCTTTTTACATTTATGTAACCCCCTGCACATCAGTGGCGTTTCTGCCTTGCTCGGGGTGAAATGATTAAAAAAAAAAATATGTGCAGTTCTGCGATATGAACCGTATTTTCCGGTTTACAAGACGCACTTTTTTCCTAAAATTTACCCTGAAGAATACTTGTGCATGTTCCAAGACGAATGCATCTGTAACAACCATGATATGGATGGTAGTGCGGATCATTTATTGTACCTGACCGACAGTAGTGATGGCTCTCCAGATGATAGTTTAGAGCTTTTACATGAATCCAACAGTGTGGAGTTTTGGGGATTTGAGAATGAATAAAATTTCTTTGATTGTTTTATATTTTAACATGATATTTCTAAAAATTTTAATTTGTTTTTATAAAAGTAAAACCATCCATGGACAATGAACGATGTATAGTATATTTAGTAACCACCAACAAGTATGTGATTGCCATACAAACAGAAGCAGACGAGTGATTAATGTAAACAATACGTGGCGCCAATATGTGAGGGACGTACGGTGAATGGGTTGTTATCTTAGAAATGACGGATGTGCGTAGTAGTGCAGTGGATATCGGCTTGGAAAGAGAAATCGGTGAGCCGAGTTCGAATTCCAGTTGAGTACCCTGCATTCACTTAAGCACTGGTACGCTTGATAAAGGTATTAATCCGTCACTTCCCTCCAGTTATGGGTTAAATAACAGGATGGGACCTGGGGGCAACCCATCCAGTTTTGGTGTCGCAATAAAAACACCCTTGGTAGCCCAAATGCACAGGGAATAATGGAAGTGTGTGGTGAGTTCTATCTCGGCCGATGCCGCAGGACGACGACGATCTTATGAATTTCTTTCCAATATTAGGTGCGTCTTCCAAGCCGCAGTGTCTTGTAAACCGTAAAAATACGGTAATAGTTTCAGGAATGGAGATATTTGAAAATATCCAGGGTGCAGATTTATATAAGATTTTATAGCGCCACTCTCGATAATTTTCCGTCTAAGTTCAATCAGCCAAATGCCATGTGATACACGCTTTCGAGGCATAACTGCCTTGGCAGAAGATTATACCGCAGTAGTGTCTGCGGTAGACTAATTGCCAACCAAGGCTAGAGAACCCAATGTATCCTGTTATTTAACTCATACCTGGAGGGAGAATAGGTAGACTATATTACATTGTTATATTAAGTATAATTACTGGGGGATCAGTACTTCATAGCCATAGAAAACTGATCCTCCATTTTATGCCCAGTAGAAGTTTCAATTATGTTTCAACCAATTATATTAAGTCAGTCAGTTAAGTGCCATACGATCATGTTTGTGCGATCATGTCTCGAAAGAGACATGACTGACTGCGCAGAAGATTCTCTCGCAGTAGGTTGCCATTGCTTTCTGCTGTAGACTGGTTGCCAGCCAAGGCTATAGAACCCAATTTGTCCTGCCATCCATCTTATAGCTGAAGGGAGAAGAGATAGATTGTATTACATTAAGTATAATTAGTGGGGGATCAGTTTATTACTTCATAACAATAGAAAACCTATCCCCCATTTTATGCTCAGTAGAAGTTTTAATTTTGTTTCCAACTATTATATTAAGTCACTTAAGTGATACAAGCTTGGACGATCATGCCTCGAAAGAGACATGTCTGATTGTGTAGATTTTCCCGCGCTACGTGGTCATTACTTTCTGCGGTAGACTGGTTGCTAGCCAAGGCTATAGAACCAAATATGTGCTGTTATTTTACCTATAACTAGAAGGAAGAAAGGGATTACTACATTTCCCAAGGAAATTTGTGCGTAATTGAATGCAATGAATTTAACTGTGATTTGATTTTTCGTTCCGAGTCGATATCCCCGGCTACACAACGCACATCCCCGTCTAAGTTACTTTCTCTGTTAAGAACTGTGGCATTATTTAGATCACGAGAGGACAAAACGCGTTGGTTAAAATAAGCTTACCATTAATCCTTATTTATAGGGTCCTTTTACAGATATTTTTTTTCTTTATTGTACATACAAACACATACATATGCACAGATATGCATGAATATATATGAGTTGAATATATGGATCGAAATCCGACAATATGAATAGAATAAATAAAGAACAGGTAGGGAAAAAGTGTCTTTATTCTAACACAGGGGTTGCCAACCATTTGGAGAGTGAGGGTCCAAAAAGCTAAGTCAAGTCATGGAGGAGGGCCAAACAGCTTTGGCTCTAGTGGCATGGAGAAGAAAAATACACAATGCATAAAAATTGATTTTATATACAACTTTGAAATTATTTGGAAATTATTTTCGATAACTTTTGCCTTGATTTTTTTTTGTTTGTTTTTATTTACATTATTTACATCATTTAAAAAAGGAACCCTACCAGGAAGCGAAAAAAATTCGGAGTTGCGGAAAGTATTTTCCCTCTTTCTCAATCCGATAAAAAAACAGGTTTCTAAAGCATGAAAAAGAGAAAATATCTCACGGGAATTTTGTTAAGAAAATATTACATCTTAAAAACACATTTCATAAATCAGTATTGAAAAAACTTTCTATTAAAATCTGTTGAAAAAACTATTTTATATTCATTTAAAAATGTCCGCTCATGAAAGCAATTTCACAGAAAGAGTGAAAGTGAGACCGTACGCTAATTTTGGCGACCCTACAAATAAAAAATGAAAGTAAAGCACATTCTCCAGGTAAAAAGAAATAATTGTTTTAATTTCGACGCAATATATTCAGACTATCAACTGTCACTTTAGTCAGGTAGCGGGCCGGCCAAGATTCACTCGAGGGACGGATGTGGCAAGCGGGCCTGGGGTAGCCGACCGCTGGTCTAAGGGAAGGAAAACGCTGATCTAATATCTGCATTTCATTTTGTTAAATAAATGTTTCATAAATCAGTACTGAAGAAAAAAAGTTCCATTAAAATCGGTAGAAAACACTATGTTATATTCATTTAAAAGTGCCCGCTCACGAAAGCCATTTCACAGAAAAAGTGAAAGTGAGGCCGTGCGCAAATTTTGGCGAACCCTACAAATAAAAAATAAAAGTAAAAGACATTCTCCATGTAAAAAGAAATAACTTTTTTTAAAATTTCGACGCAATATATTCAGACTATCAACTGTCATTTTGGTTTGGTTTACCTACATTTATAGCATGTCCAGAATAAGATAGCGGGCCGTACAAGATTTACTCGAGGGCCGGATGTGGCCCGCGGGCCTGGGGTTGCCGACTGCTGTTCTAACATATTTCTTCAAAAATTTGTTAAAACGAATAATTTTAATTTTTTTTTTTTAATTTAAAAATAAAAAAATAGACAGTATGTTGATTACGGTTTGATTTCATTGGTCAGATACGTGTCACGTGTAATAAAACAATGGATGATCATTTTTAAATGTAAGAAACCTATACCTGTTTATACATTGTCACATATTATGCCAAATGTAATAAAAGCAATGAATGTTTATTTTAAATGTATGTGTGTATAAATGTCCGTTTAAAAGTATGTATGCGAAAATAATGAATTTCAAGCGTATTTAAAATATAGACGAATATTTAAATTATGTGTATGAGAAGAATCATGTTTGGTTTAATGTAAGAAAGTGTTCATGAGTCGGAAATGTTGCTATGCGTGTGAATAAAAAACGAAATACAGTTTCGTCCGCAATAATGCATCGTCATCAATGTCTTGCGGCCATTGGCCGAGATAGAACTCACTACACCCTTCCAGTATTTCCTGTGCATTTGGAACCCTGGCGCAGTTTTTGTAGCGAAATTCATAATCTTGTCAAATAGCTGAATACCTGATGCTTCGCCAGGGCTACCAAGGGTGTTTTTATTGTGACACCAACACTAGATGGGTTGCCTCCAGGTCCCATCCTGTTATTTAACCCATAACTGGAGGGAAGTGACGGATTAATACATTTCCCAAGGGTATCAGTGCTTAAGTGAATGCAGGGTACTCAAGTGGAATTCGAACTCGGCTCACAGATTTCTCTTTCCAAGCCTATATCCACTGCACCACAACGCACATCCGTCACTGAACGCTTACAGCGCCTGGTATTCCCAAGCGGTTGGCTATCTAAGTACTGACCAGACTCAACGTTGCTTAACTTCGGTGGCCGAACGAGAACCGGTGTAGTCAACGTGATATGCTGTAATAATGCATACTAGTATCGTATCAAACAATAGAAGATTTTTGGTTTTGTAAATAAAATGTGTGTATGAGAGAAGTGCAAAATGACCTATTGTCTTTATTGTTCGTTTATATTTGAGTTCTTTTTGCATGCACAAATACATGCCCTCAATATATATATATATATATATATATATATACCTCTCTGAAGATGGCTCATGTGAGCCGAAAGCTTAGAAGAAAACCAATAAATAATTATCCAAATGTTGGAGAATTTTTGTCTTTATTTTCAACTGAAATTAAAGCAAAAATACGACGTTTAGAACGGCTCATGATTAAACATAATAGACATTCATTGTCTCTTATATTTAATAGCATATGTCTAGAAAATATATATATATATGTGTGTGTGTGTGTGTGTGTGTGTGTGTGTGTGTGTGTTACGGAAAGTACCGAAGATTAACGAAATAAAAAATTAAAAAATAATGTTAAAAAAAATAAATCAAATATATATTACAGTAATAAACAAAACAACAAGTTCTAGATTTAAGCACTGACTCATTGATTTTGTTAGAAATAAACGAATTTTCTCGAATCTACAAATTTTGCTTAACACACACAAAACTCGTGAAAATTCACACCTCGATGCGAAATGTTTTTTCGGCCAATAGATAACTAGGAGACATCTAAAAAAAAATTCAAATAATCTTTAATTATCAAAAACAAATTCTTTTTATGGACCCTTTCCGCGACCCGACGCGAAGTTTGTTTGTCGTTCAATGGAAAGGCCAGAATTACGTCCGGGAGTGAATTCCCAAATGACCTGTTCGGAACCCCAGAAAACGAAATAAAAAAACGGAGGAAGTTCGACTACCGCCAGCGAAAAGAATACAAGCGTAATTAACACGTACCCTCGACAAACGTCGAGCGATCGTTATTATTATTATCTGTATCTTTCTCCCTCACATTCTTATTCTCACTATTAACCCATCTGCCTTTCCTTATACTTGATAACCGGATGGAACCATTCAAGACTGAGCGAATAATTCAAAGACACTCCTACTAACAATATCGCTCACACATACATGCACACATACGTTCCTGCCTACGTACATATAAACTCATTCTGGCAAGGATTACTACGAACATTTTTAATGACTTTGTATCAACCAAAAGACATTACTTTTATTTGTAAACAACCTTAATTGATTTATATGTATATAAATTTGTTCTATTTACAATTTGATTTTCTTGTTTTGTACCCCTCTTATAGTGGGCTATCTAACTAACAAGGCCAAATTCAGTTAATCTGTTTCAACACACATACACTTTACTATAACGAATAACCCAGTATAATATTAATAAAAAATCTTTCATTAAATATGGCCGACAAAGATTATTTAATTAATTTTCTGCACCCGGGGGTTTATTCCGTTTTGTAGAAGATAAAGAATATAAAAAAATGTCCATAATTTTTATTTCCCCAAACGCTTTCAGTCATTTCTATAGCTATTTCAAGAATTTTTGTCTCTCGTGTTGTTAGTTTTCCTCATACTTTGGCTGTGACATAGTAACTAATTCTTTGTGTTGTTTTTGAAATTGGCGTTCATTCCAAGTTAGATGTCTCTGTGGGGGAACCAGGGATCAGTTTATTACTTCATAACAATAGAAAACCGATCCCCCACTTAATGCCCACTAGAAGTTTTAATTATATTTCCAACTATTATATTCAGTCAGTCAGTTAAGTGCCATACGTGATACACGCTTTGGGCGATCATGTCTCGAAAGAGACATGACTGACTCAGCAGAAGATTATACCACAGTCGATTGCCATTACTTTCTGCGGTAGACTGATTGCCAGCCAAGGCTATAGAACCCAACTTGTACTGCCATTTAACTCATAGCTAGAGGGAGAAGAGATAGATTATTATATTATGTATAATTAGTGGGGGATCAGTTTATTATTTCATAGTAATAAAAAAACTGATCCCCCATCTTATGCCCAGTAGAAGTTTTAATTAATTTTCCAACTATTATATTCCGTCAGTCAGTTAAGTGCCATATGTGATACACACTTTGGGTGATCATGTCTCTTTCGAGACATGACTGACTGGGCAGAAGATTATCCCACAGTAGGTTGCATTTATTTTCTGCGGTAGAGTAGACTGGTTGCCAGCCAAGGCTATAGAACCCAATTTGTCCTGCCATTTAATTCATAACTGGAAAAGAATAGATTGATTATTATATTAAGTATAAATAGTGGGGGATCAGTTTATTACTTCATAGCAATAGAAAACCGATACCCACTTTATGCCCACTAGAAGTTTTAATTGTTTCCAACTGTTATATTCAGTCAATCAGTTAAGTGCCATACGTGATACACACTTTAGGCGATCATGTCTCGAAAGTGACATGACTGACTGGGCAGAAGATTATCCCACATTAATATGTCATTAATTTCTGCGGTAGACTGGTTGCCAGCCAAGACTATAGAACCAAATCTGTTCTGTTATTTAACTCATAACTGGAAGGAAGAGGCAGATTGATACATTTCCCAAGTGTATTTGTGTGTTAGGGAACGCACATGCCTCGATAAACGATACGTAACCTATAAAATACTTTTATTGATGAACATTATTAAAGAGTTAACGTCTTTGACAGTCAAAGTTTTAATGCGAGGTTTTTGTGTTTTTTGTGTTTTTTTGTTTTTAATTTGTTGACATAATTGTTTTTTTCGTTTTTCTTTTTCTTTTCATTTTTCCTTCTATTTTTTTCCCCTTTAAAACCTTCTCTTTAGATTTTATTTGTAAACCTTCTTGTTTCCAGCGCGTAAAAAAATATTTCAGTGTGATATCAATCCCTTTCCTTCCAAAATATAGACAATTTTTTCTCGTATCTAAACTTATTTATTAATGGAACTTTGTCGGTGTGTGTGTGTGTGTGTGTGTGTGTGTGTGTGTGTGTGTGTGTGTGTGTCCGTTACCTATAGACTCCGAAACGGCTGAACCGATTTTCTTGAAAATTACACAGTTGTACTATAACCGTCTGCGAGTGTTCTTAGCAAGGTTTTCTGTCGAGGAACCCCCGATAAATATCGAAAATCGGTAATCGAAAAAATTGGGTTATAGAAGGAGTGGTCCGATTTTAATCAAATTTCATACTCTCATAGACAAAGTCATAAGAAACGATATTCAGAAGTTTCAAGATTGCAGTTCTTACAATAGTGCAGAAAATCGATAATATATATAAAAGGCAAGATGTTTGTGTGACTGTCTATTTATCTGTCTGTATGTCCTTTATACAAATCCACAATTTTTATCTCATTCTCACCAAACTTCACACATATATATTTTCGACTGAGTCTGAGCTCCAGAATCATGGATTAGTTTTAAAGCTTTTATTACACCCGAGCAACGCCGGGCTATACTGCTAGTAGTACATATTTATAAGTCTGCCATTCGCCAATGCTAAGAATTATACCGCCACGTATAGTCTGATGCTCCTGTTATATATTTACAGATTTTGGAAATCGTAGATCCGGGTTCCAATTCTATTCCTAAGTCCCATTCTTTTACTGTGAAACCAATAAAATGTAAACGCAAATTCTAATCCATCAGCTTCTTTTCTCGGACTTACCACCTAAGGAATTATCTTCCGTTTACTTGCTTCCCCAAGAACTACAATCTCCAAGAATTTAAATGTAAAGTCAATAGTCATCTCCTATCTCTCTGTGTAGGACCAGGAAATTTTTCCCCTTTTGAAACCATCCTGTACATATATACATCTACCATCCGCCCATGCATTGAATACTGCTGCCATATCTGGTCGGATGCTCCTGCTATCCACCTAGGAGTCCTTATCCACCAGGGCATTGAATATTGCTGCCATATCTGGTCGGATGCTCCTGCTATCCACCTAGGAGTCCTTATCCACCAGAGCAATGAATATTGCTGCCATATCTGGTCGGATGCTCCTGCTATCCACCTAGGAGTCCTTATCCACCAGGGCATTGAATACTGCTGCCATATCTGTTCGGATGCTCCTGCTATCCACCTAGGAGCCCTTATCCACCAGGGCATTGAATATTGCTGCCATACCTAGTCGGCTGCTCCTGCTATCCATTTTGGGGTCCTTGACAAAATCCAGCGGAGAATCTGTAACGTGAGTGATCCCAACTTGGCAGCTCGGATACAGTCTCTTTCTCACCAGAGCAATGTGGCTTCCCTGTGTCTCTTCTACAAATAATTTCACAGCTTCTGCTCAGATGAACTTAGCTCAAGGGTGACCATTTATATGAATTTAATCGTACCACAAGCTTAGCAACTAGGTCCCACCCTTTTACTGTGAAAACAATAAAATGTAAACGCAGATTCTACTCCATCAGTTTTTACCTCGGACTTCCCACCAGTGGAATTCCATTCGGTTTAATTTGCTTCCCCAACAGCTACAGTCTCCAAGAATTTAAATGTAAAGTCAATAATCATCTCCTATCTCACTAACCTGCATCCTCTCTCTCTCATGCTCCCTTCTCCGTCCACTTCACTCTCATCAGTATTCTCATCCTTCTGTTTCCCACTTCCTGACACCCCCTATAACCTGTCACTCTTTCTCATAATCTTCCTCCTATGTAACCCCCTTCAAAACAGTGGCAGTAAAATATCTTGCTTGGGGTGATAGGATTATAAAAAAATTCGAATCCATTGTATTAACACACTCGCAAATACACTTGTAAAATCTATGAATGCAACCCCTCTCATCTGGGTGTAAGTTAACTAGTATCAGTAAAACATTTTTCTTCTTCTATGAGCCATGTTCCTTCAGGATGTAGGCAATCATGGCTCTCCACGTCTCCCTATCTTTGGTGGCTCTGAGCACGCCTTCTCCTGTTACACCACCCAAACCCGGCTCTACCATCCACTAGCTCAAGCCCATAAAGCTAGAATATAAATGCATAGAAACTAGCATGGTCAAAAAATGAGAGATCAGTTTAAATACTGATTATAATATAGATTTATATCCACATTATAATTTCTTATAAACAGTTGTCATATATATTCTTCTTCTATGTGTCCTGTCCTTTCAGGACGTAGGCGATCATGGCCATCCACGTCTCCTTATCCCTGATAGCTCTTAGCACGCTTTCTCCTGTAACATCTCGCAACCCCCATTCTGTCATCCACCTGCTCAGGTCCTTCAAATATGGTATCCACTGCTTTCCCTTGTCACTCTTTCCCTCTATCTGACCTGTGAGTATCAGATTCACCAAGCCTTCCTTCCCCATCACATGTCTTAAGATCTTCAGCTGACTTTTTCTGATGCTCAGGATTAATTTCCTTTTTGTTTCCATCCTTTTTAAAATCTCATTATTACTCACATGCTCAGTCCATGATATCCGCAGCATCCTTTTGTAGAACCACATTTCAATTGCTTCAAGTTTTTCCATCATCGTTGATGATATTGATCAATATTCACAGCCATATTGAAGAATAGACATCACATAACAATCCAGTACTCTCTTATTTGTTTCTAGCGAAATTTTCCCGTCTCTTAATACACTACTTAGCTTCTGGAATGCTTCCTTGACCATACCAGTTCGTCTTCGGATCTCAGTATCGCACTTTACGTCTTCTGTTAGAAAACTTCTGAAATACTTAAATTTTTGTAGTTGCTTGATTTTAGTATCCCCTCTCCACCTGTAATTGGCATTTTGGGATTCTTTGCTGAGGACCATACATTCGGTTTTCTTGGAGTTTATTTGTAGTCCTTTCTTTTGATATTCTAAAACAGTTCTCGAAAATATTACAATCTAAAAATATTTTAATTTTACTTTCAAAGAGATGATAAGCTGGGGAAATAAATCAGGTAGTCGATCTGTCATAAAAAAAAGAAGCACACATCCCATCTGAGACATGCTAGAGATGGTGCAGTCACTACACTCCAATCCTAGCGTAAATGTTTTATTGGCAAAACAGTTGGGCTGTAGAATCTAGATTATAAGGCGTAGCTGATTTCGCAAAGACTGCTTGGACGAAGCACAAGGCCGAAAATATGGAGCACTCAGTGAGAACCGTACTCATTTCTCACTTGTAATTATTCTAGAGAGACAAGCTTTCTAATCATTTAAACACGTCGAGATGCCCATGCGATTTTCTAAGCTCGAACTCAGGTGTGACACAAAGCCAAGAATATATGAGGCACCCAGTTAGGATCGAACTCACTACAAAATTATAACGGTTCTAGCGAGACAAGCTGGCTTGCTATTGCACCACGTCGTAGTGCCCTTCCAGTTTAGAAGAGTCAAGTATCACGCACAGATTCTACACTGATCATAGGTAGAAAAAAGCTCACAATCTATCTATCTATCTATCTATCTATCTATCTATCTATCTAAACTTATTTATAAATGAAACTTTGTCTCTGTGTGTGTGTCTGTCTGTGTGTGTGTATCCATTACCTATAGACTCCGAAACGGCTGAATCGATTTTCTTGAAAATTTACACAGTTGTACCATAAGCATCTGCGAGTGTTCTTAGCTAGGTTTTGTGTCGAGGTACCCCAGATAAATATCGAAAATCGATAATTGAAAAAATCGAGTTATAGAAGGAGTGGTCCGATTTTAATCAAATTTGATACACTCATAGACAAAGACATAGGAAACGATATTCAGAAGCTTCAAGGTTGCAGTTCTTACAATAGTGCAGAAAATCGATAATAAATATATATATATATATATAAATGCAAGATGTTTGTGTGTGTGTCTGTTTATCTGCCTGTATGTCTATTTTTTCAGCTCTTTTATTTTAGTTTTTGCTTCGGGTTTGGCCCTAAGTAGATATAATTGTAGTTCTTAGTCTCAGCCATGATACCATTTACTCAGAGGACTTGTTTAGCCTTCAAAATTCAGTTTACGACGAAAAAAACTTATTTGATATCGATACCAGGAAATCAAAATTTGACTTACATCCATTCATTTTTCTTTCAGTCTACGGTTTCGCTTTAACTAGAAACAACTATTGCTTTTTAGTCTTTCGTGCCAACGTCCAAAGAGTCTGAGCTCCAGGACCATGGATTAGTTTTAAAGCTTTCATTACACCCGAGCAACGCCGGGCTATACTGCTAGTCACATATATAAAGAAAGGGAATAGATTCTCGATCAAAAATCAAAATTTATGCAACTACAGAAGGATTATATGTTGAGCAATTTAATACACTCTGAAAAAAAAACTTAATGATATTTCAGCTAAGAAAGCAGTATAAATTCACAGTGAAAAATCGTAACTGATTCCAGCTAAGAGGTAGAAATCAGACACAGATCGTTGATACAAAAACGATTATGGAAGTATGTACAATCATGCTGAATAAAATACGAGATCGCATGAAAATAAATGTTATAATTAGGACAATAAAGACTGAATTGTGTCTTATAAAAATTTATGAAAATTCTTTTCATGGATAAGGTACTTAAGCCAGTCAAGTAGGAATTGATTTTCCCAGGCTAATAAGCATTTCTATAGAACTGAACAATAATTTGAAGACTTTATGGCAATTACCCGTTTCCCCAATTATATCTACTTTTATTCATCTTGCCTAATTGCCTAATTATGAGAAATTATTTTATGTTTAATTAGTTCTCATTTTTTAAATAATTACACTAAGTAGCGCGACATCTTTTTTATTTTGTTCCTCTTTTTTAATTTTTTTAAGAGTGTTTGGACTTCAAATTTCAGTCAACTTAAAAAGCTATCGCTCATGTGATTATTCCAAGAGTGTCCTAGCTTTACTGTCCTCCTCTTTGATTATATAGTTGTTCTTATAGACACGTTTCGACAATGTACTTTCCTGTCATCTTCAGTTGTTCATTGTTTTAGGTCCTCGGCATGACGGTAAACTGCATCCGGTAGCAAGGCCTCTGATTGGGAGGTTGTGAGAAGCATGGAACCATCTCTTAATTGCTGTTGTTCACAGGTCCACCTTGACCCGGAGTGGTAGCACCTGTTAGGGTCTCAGCTATGGGCAAGCAGTTAACCCAAAAAATGGGGTCAAAGCACTATAAAAGTATAAAAATGCTTATATATATATATATATATATATATATATATATGTGAGAGAGAGAGAGAGAGAGAGAGAGAGAGAGACAGAGTGAGAGAGAGACTTTATAGAAAAATATACATTTTTGAAGAAAAAGTTATTACCACAACACATTTTTAAGGAAAAAATATCAGTAAAACATTTTTTAATACAATACTAGAAGACATTTTCAGTTTTCTAAAATAAAAAAAGAATAAAAACAAAATTTTCGTTAAAATCTGACTAAATTAACCTTCTCACTATAAACGAACATTTAAAAAAATCATTAAAACCCCACCTTTTTGGCATTAAATGACCCACAGAGGTTGATATGCCGTTAAGTAAAACTCACTACCTTTTCATTGTTTTAAGTGTCGACAATAATTTTTCGGAATTCAACATTTAAACCTTCTAAAATGCTATCCGTTAGACTGTGATAATGCCGAGAGAGGTGGAGTCATAGTGTTTTTCTTTTTTTATTGGATATTTTTTATGATAGAAATATTTTCGGTTAGATATTTTCTGGGTGTGTGTTGTCATAATGTGAATATCGATTCAGAACGAAAATTCGGAGGGTCGAATTCCAGTTAAGTTCATTGTATTTAATTACGCTCAAATACCCTTGGTTAAATGTAATAATCCGTTTCTTTCTTCCAGCTATGGGATGAACAGAAGGACGAATTATGTTCTATAGCCTTGGCTGGCAACCGGTCTACTGCAGAAAGCAATGGAAACCTACTGCGCGATAATCTTCTGACAAGTCAGTCGTGTCTCTTTTGAGACATCATCACCCATACATGATAAACTTAACTGACTGAATATACTAGTTGGAAACATAATTAAAATTTCTACTGGGAATAAAGTGGGGGATCGGTTTTGTATTGTTATGAAGTAATAAAATGATCCCCCAATAATTATACTTAATATAATAATGTAATATAATCTCTCTCTTCTCCCTCCAGCTATGAGTTAAATGGCAGGACAAATTGGGTTCTATAGCCGAGGCTAGCAACCAAACTGTCGCAGAAAGTAATGGCAACCTACTGCGGGATAATCTTCTGTCCAGTCAGTCATGTCTCTTTTTAGACATCCTCAACCAGTCAGTCATGTCTCTTTTGAGACATCATCACCCATCACACTTAACTGACTGAATATAATAGTTGAAAACATAATTAAAACTTCTACTGGGCATTAAATGGGGGATCGCTTTTTTATTGTTATGAAGTAATAAACTGATCCCCCACTAATTATACTTAATATAAAAATGTAATATAATTTATCACTTCTCCCTCCAGCTATGAGGTAATTGGCAGGACAAATTGAGTTCTATAGTCTTTGTTGGCAACCAGCCTACAACAGAAAGTAATGGCAACCTACTGCGCCAAAATCATCTGTCTAGTTAGTCATGTCCATTTTGCGACATGATCGCCCAAAGCATGTATCACGTATGTCAACTGACTGACTGAATATAATAGTTGAAAACATAATTAAAACTTCTAGTGGGCATAAAGTGGGTGATCAGTTTTCTATTGCTGTAAAGTAATGATCTGATCACCCACTAATTATACTTAATATAAGACTGTAATATAATCTGTGTCTTCCCCCTCTAGCTATGAGTCAAATAATAGGACAGATTGGGTTCTATAGCCTTGGTCAACAACCAGTCTACCGCGGAAAGCAATGGCAACCTACTGCGCGAAAATCATCTGTCCAGTCAGTCATGTCTCTTTCGAGACATGATCGCGCAAAGCATTTATCATGTATGTCACTTAACTGAATTCCTGGCTTTAATCTGTTTTTAAGTTCAAACTATTATCGTTAGGACTTCAAAATTCAGTCATCCAAAAAGATTTCAACAATTGATTTTTAAATTTATAAATTCGTTCTTATTTATTCACAGGATTAAAATGTCGTCTGCTTACATTGTATAGATTTGGACTAAGTCAGTTGTTATCGGTAGGAAACATGTCAGTGAAAATCATTCAAGAGTTTTGCGTTAGTGAATATGAAAACTGGATCTGTTTCAAGAACTTATTTGTGTTTTATTATCTACGACTGTACAAAAATGAAGGCGAAATATATGCAATGTCATTATAATCGAGAAAATATATGACACAAAGAGAATCAAAGGAGCCGAATCTCCAAACGCTGTCGTCTCTCTCTCTCTCTACGTGACCATGACAGGAGATATATATATATATTGTGTATTTTGGCAGCATTTTTTTCATTAATGCAGGTTTCATTGAATAATATAGACAAGTTTTGTCTATTAATTTTGTGTAGGATCCGTTCATACCATCAAGTATATCAGACGGTATGAACGGATCCTACACAAAATTAATAGACAAAACTTGTCTATATTATTCAATATATATATATATATATATATATATCCGGCATTAATATATATATATATATATATATATATATATATATATGAAAGACATGAAAAGATAGCTCGGGTAGGTTGGACGCTTATAAAAATGGGTTGGGTGTATTTGTAAATAAGAGAAAGAGGGAATAACTAGCTAAAGCGAGTTATGAGAGAGAATGATAGAAAGTTTAGCATACAAGAGAGAGTGGGATGAGAGTATGAGAAAGATAGGGTAAGGAGAGATAGAGGGGTTGGAGAGAGATGCAGAAAAGAAGAACGAAAAGGAAAACATGAAAAAAAATGTAGTGGGGGAAAGTAAAAACAGAAGGAGAAAGACGAGGAAAAAGATGAGAAAAATGGAGAGAACGGGAAAAAGGGAAAAGAGAAAAAAGAAAAAAGAAAAAAAGAACGTGCTGGAGAGATGTTGGGTAAGAGAGATAAATAAAAGAAAGAAAATTGGATACAAAGAATATTGCAGTAAAATAGATAGATAGATAGATAGATAGATAGATAGATAGATAGATAGATAGATATTAAGAGACTGATATATATATATATATATATATATATATATTAAATTTATAATATTCCTGAAAATTTACACAGTTGTACTATGAGCGTGTGCGATTGTTCTTAGCTAGGTTTTGTGTCGAGGTACCCCCGATAAATATCGAAAATCGATAATCGAAAAAATCGGGTTATAGAAGGAGTGATCCGATTTTAATCAAATTTGATACACTCATAGACAAAGACATAAAAAACGATATTCAGAAGTTTCAAGGTTGCGACTCATACAATAGTGCAGAAAATCGTAAATATATATATATATATATATATATATATACATGGCAAGATGTTTGTGTGTGTGTCTGTTTATCTGCCTGTATGTCTGTATTTTTTCAGCCCTTTTATTTTAGTTTTTGCTTCGGGTTTGGTTCTAAATAGGTATAATTGTAGTTCTTAGTCTCAGCCATGATACCATTTACTCAGAGGACTTATTTAGCTTTCAAAATTCAGTTTACGACGAAAAAAACAAATTTAATATCGATACCAGGAAATCAAACTTTCACTTACATCCATTCATTTTTCTTTCAGTCTACGGTTTCGCTTTAACTGGAAACAACTATTGCTTTTTAGTCTTTTGTGCCAATATCCAAAGAGTCTGAGCTCCAGGACCATGCATTAGTTTTAAAAGCAGTCAGTTATGTCTCTTTTGAGACATGATCACCCATACGTGATAAACTTCACTGACTGAATATAATAGTTGGAAACATAATTTCTACTGGGCAGAAAGTGGTAAAGTGGGGTATCAGTTTTCTATTGTTATGAAGTAATAAAATGATCCCCCACTAATTATACTTAATATAATAATGTAATATAATCTATCTCTTCTCTCTTCAGCTATGAGTTAAATGTCAGGACAGATTAGGTTCTATAGCCTTGATTGGCGACCAGTCTATCACAGAAAGTAATTGCATCCTACTGCAGGAAAATCTTCTCTTTCGAGACATGATCGCCCGAAATTTGTATTATATATGGCACTTAACTGACTGAGTGAATATAATTGCTGGAAACATAATTGAAACTTCTGCTGGGTATAAAGTGTGTAATCGATTTTCTATTGATATGAAATAATAAACTAATCCCCCACTAAGTATACTTAATATAATAATGTAATATAATCTATCTCTTCTCTCTCCAGCTATGAGTTAAATGTCAGGGTTGATTAGGTTCTATAGCCTTGGTTGGCGACCAGTCTATCACAGAAAGTAATTGCATCCTACTGTAGGAAAATCTTCTGCCCAGTCAGTCATGTCTCTTTCGAGACATGATCGTCCGAAGTGTGTATCCCGTATGATACTGACTGACTGACTAGGCTGGTTTCGATTTATATTTAAGCAGGCTAAATGAAGCCGCAACTTCTATACTAACAGTTTCTTTTCTCGCACTTCCTGATTCCGTCTCTATGCTTATCAAATCGGCAAAACTTAAATCGATATCTACTATCATCCTAATTACTCTTTTCTTCTCCTGCTCATTAATAATGTTTCTGCTCCTAATTCATTCACTCCATGTACTCCCCTCACCATTGTGTCTTAGTGGCTTTACTCTCTTGCATGGGGTGATAGTTGTTTAAATAAAAAAGTTAAATGCAATATCAATAGCTACTTAATGTCCTTCTCATTACTCTTTCCTATTCCCTCTCATTATTAATGTTTCTGCTCCGAATTCTTTCACACCCAGTAACCTGCCACCCCCGTTGTATCTTCGTGGCTTTATTGCCTTGTACCGGGTGATGCATATCTTTAAAAAATTGATTCTTTTTTCGTTAAAAATTACAATTTCTGTTCTCTCTGAATGCCCTGAGGTATACTTGAACCCAATATCAAAGTTTTTCAAAGGCCATTAGTAAACCACATGCAAATCTTCCAAGAATGAAAAGGAGATTATTTAAATCCCAGACGAAAACTATGACAAGCTAAGCAAAAAGATAGGAAAGACGATTTCCCTCAAGAGATTTTCCGAAATTTTAAATTTTCAAGTAGGGTAAAAACAAATTCTAAAAATCCAAAATCTTATGAATTTTTTATTTATTCTTGGAGGTTACTTTTTAATTTATGTTATCTGTATAAACAACATTCGTGAATAGAATGTTAGGTCAATTTCACTCAAAAGCTGTTTTTGTTTCAACCCTTTCTGTAGACGATCTAAAGAGTCTGTTTAATCATTTCACCCCAAACAAGGCAATAAAGCCGCTAAAATGGAACCGGTTTCTGAGTGTTAGAGCATATGATAAGAACACTACCAAACAGGGAATAATAAACAAGATGTTGCCATTTGTACGACGTTTAATAATAGATCATTCTATTTGTCTATATTTCTGAGATGAGGTAGTATTTACAGTATTTACATTATTCGGACTATTGTCCTCATCTTTGTTGCCATTTGTACGACGTTTAATAATAGATCATTCTATTTGTCTATATTTCTGAGATGAGGTAGTATTTACAGTATTTACATTATTCGGACGATTGTCCTCATCTTTGTTGCCATTTGTACGACGTTTAATAATAGATCATTCTATTTGTCTATATTTCTGAGATGAGGTAGTATTTACAGTATTTACATTATTCGGACTATTGTCCTCATCTTTGTTGCCATTTGTACGACGTTTAATAATAGATCATTTTATTTGTCTATATTTCTGAGATGATGTACTATTTACATGATGGATTTATATGATGTACATATATATACATGTACAGAAGTGCATATATATATATTGCAAATATTGTGCCTGCTTGTTTTTAATGAAATCAGTTCGTACTCACATATAATTTATACAATCTTTCGCATATTATAATTGAAAGATATCAGAAATGAGCTGTAACTTTGACGGATGATTTTATTATTCATTTCTCGATGTTCCCAAGTACTTTCAATCTCCTTCCGAGATCATACTCAGGGGTGTGAGTTGTGGTAATAAATACATACTTACATACATATGTGTGTGTGTGTGTGTGTGTGTGTGTGTGTGTGTGTGTGTGTGCGCGCGCGCGCGCGAATTGTTAAGACTTTCCAAAATAGAATACCATGAACCACAGTTTCAAGAAAATTAAGAAAAAAGATAGGAACACACGAATAAGGATAGTGTGGCAGGGATGTGCGTTGTGGTACAGTGGATATCGGCTCGGAACGTGAAACCGGGGAGCCGAGTTCGAATTCCAGTTGAATCCATGCTATTCACTTACGCTCAAATACCCTTGGGAAACGTATTAATCCGTCTCTTCCTTCCAGTTATGGGTTAAATAGCAGGACAGATTGGGTTCTATAGTCTTGGTCGGCAACCAGTCTACCGCAGAAAGTAATGGCAACCTACTGCGGGATAATGTTCTGCCCAGTCAGTCATGTCACTTTCGAGACATGATCTCCCAAGCGTGTATCACGTATGGCACTTAACTGACTGACTGATAGTGTGACAGACGTAAAACCAATGAAAGAACACTGATCTGATATTAGGTGTTGGCTCAAACGCTTGTCATTCATCAATTTGAAAATTCAATTAAAAATGGAGTTAGTGTAGAATGTTCCCAAGAAATTACATAGTTTTTTCTTTCGCCAATTAAGACATAAGTTTCTAAAACAATCTTTCGTTACACTTCAGTGAATATGTGTGTGTTCACATATGTACATATACACGCATCTTCACACACATATGAATGCTTTTGTTATTTATATATTGTTTCTTATTTTTGTGTTTTTATAATAATAATTGTTAGAGTTAATTGTGGAAATTTGGATTTTGTAACAATTGTTATTTCTTATTTTAAGTGTCTCTTCTACCAATACTTTCACAGCTTCAGCTCCGATGAACTTAGCTCACTGGTGCCCCCTATATATAAATTTACACGAACCACAAGATTAGCAACTAGGTCCCATCCTTTTACTGTGAAACCAATAAAATGTAAACGCACATTTCTACTCCAACAGCTTCTTTATCTACACTCTGTGATGAACTGGGGCAAGAAGTGGCCTGTCAACTTCAATTCCTCTAAGACCACTCTTGTCTGTCAACCATTACAGGCAACCTCTTCTACCTCCCATTAGCATGGACCAGGTGATTCTCCCGAAGAGTAATACACTACGCCTCCTCGGACTTACCCTGTCCTCAGACCTCAAATGGAACCACTATATTGAATCCATAGCAAAATCTACTGCTAAGAAGGTTGGGTCACTATGTCGATCCAGGATGTTTTTTCCACCTGAATCCATTCTGCATATATACAAGTCAACCATCCGTCCGTGCATGGAGTACTGCTGCCATTTATGGTCAGGTGCCCCTGCCGTTCTCCTCAGTGTTCTTGACAAGCTCCAAAGGAGAGTCTGTAATGTGATAGGTACTGATCTGCCGCCACTTTCCCATCGTCGAAATGTGGCCTCCCTCTGTCTCTTCTATAAATATTTTCATGGCTTCTGCTCGGATGAGCTTAAGTCACTGATGCCTCCTCAACAGGTGTTTACCCGTGCAACCAGACTGGCAACTGGGTCCCACCCATTCACAGCCAGGTTAGCCAAATGCAGACGACAATTCTACTCCTGCAGCTTCCTCTCTCGCACTTCCCGCCTGTGGAACTCACTCCCGTATTCTTGCTTTCCTGACGGCTACAACCTCCAGAAATTTAAATGCAAAGTTAATACTCATCTACTAACCACTGGCCTCTAGCTCTCTCCCCTCCCCTGTATAACCTTCCCTTTCTCTCCTCCTATGTATCTGTCATCGCACCTTCTTTCTCAGCTTTCTATTGTTCCTTTCTAACTAGCTTGTACTCCTCACTCTTTTCTAATTAATCTTTTTACATTTATGTAACCCCCTGCACATCAGTGGCGTTTCCGCCTTGCTCGGGGTGAAATGACTAAAAAAAAAAAAAATTTCCCTCCTGTGGAATTCCCTTCCGTTACTTGCTTCCCCGACAGCTACAATCTCCAAGAATTTAAGTATAAAGTCAATATTCATCTCCTATCTAACTAACCTGCATCCTCTCTCTCATGTTCCTTTCTCCGTCCACTCCACTCTCATCAGTATGCTCATCTTTCTCTTACCCACTTCCAGACACACCCTATAACCTGTCACTCCTTCACATAAGTTTCCTCATATGTAACCTCCCTCCTTGCAAAACAGTGGCAGTAAAATGCCTTGTTTGGGGCGATATGATTATAAAAAAATTTCTATCATATTATAATGTGGATATATAAAGTGGTGGATCAATTCCACATTAAAATCAAATTATAAACTGATCCCTCAGTTTATGTCCACAGACATCCTTCCCTTACCCACTTTCTTATACCCCCTATAACCTGTCACTCTTTCTCCTAACTTTCTTCCTATGAAATCCCCTGTAAAACAGTGGCAGTAAAACGCCTTTCTTGGGGCAATATGATTATAAAAAAAAGTCTATACTATTATGATGTGGATATAAAGTGGGGGATCAATTCTACATTAAAATCAATTTATATATTGATCCCTCGGTTTATGGCCACACTCATACTTCCCTTACCCACTGTCTTACACCCCCTATAACCTATCACTCTTTCTCATAACTTTCCTCCTATGTAAACCCCCTACAAAACACTGACAGTAAAATGAATGGGGCGATATAATTATTAAAAAAAAGTTTGTATGATATCTATTTTTATTACTTTGTTTAAAGTTTGTTGTATAGACCGGCGTTGCTCGGGTGTAATGAAAGCTTTAAAACTAATCCATGGTCCTGGAGCTCAGACTCTTTGGACGTTGGCACGAAAGACTAAAAAGCAATAGTTGTTTCCAGTTAAAGCGAAACCGTAGACTGGAAGAAAAATGAATGGATGTAAGTCAAATTTTGATTTCCTGGTATCGATATTAAATAAGTTTTTTTCGTCGTAAACTGAATTTTGAAGGCTAAATAAGTCCTCTGAGTAAATGGTATCATGGCTGAGACTAAGAACTACAATTATACCTACTTAGAGCCAAACTCGATGCAAAAACTAAAATAAAAAGGCTGAAAAAATACTGACATAGAGGCAGATAAACAGACACACACACAAACATCTTGCCTTATATATATATATATATATATATATATATATATATATATATATATATATATTATCTATTTTCTGCACTATTGTATGAACTGCAACCTTGAAACTTCTGAATATCATTTCTTATGTCTTTGTCTATGAGTGTATTATATTTGATTAAAATCGGATCACTCCTTCTATAACCCGATATTTTCGATTATCGATTTTCGATATGTCTCGGGGGTACCTCGACACGAAACCTAGCTAAGAACACTTGCAGACGCTTATAGTACAACTGTGTAAATTTTCAAGAAAATCGGTTCAGCCGTTTCGGAGTCTATAGGTAAAGGACACACACACACACACACATACACACAGAGAGAGACAAAGTTTCATTTATAAATAAGTTTAGATATTGCGTGGGTGTTCATGTTTTTATTATTTCTGTTCGGATTTAAGTGGGAATAAAGTGTTCATTCTGGAAAGTTGGATTTATAATAAATTTTTATTAGCGTGTGTGTGTTTTTGGTTCATATTTATTTCGTTTATTCGTGTTATATTTTTTTTTTATATATGTCTTCTTTCGATTACTGCTATGGTGGCGATGTAACTATTTATTTATGTGCTTATATTAGGTCATTGTTTCGTTTTTCTTCTTTAGGAGTTTATTTTGATTTTAAAGCTATTTTTTCTTCAAGGCTTAATTTGAAATTACTAATAGTAAAAATTGTAAATTATGCCTAGGCGGAATTAAAACAGCTTCTGAAACACTGAAGTCGGGATACTGCGGTAATATCAATAACAATCTTTCACCTGTACTATGTCCTGGGCATGACGGTAAACTGCATCCGGCAGCAAGGCTAAGAGGTAAGGAATGGTCAAATCCTCCTACTAATTCTGTTCATATCTCTGTGCTTCAACCAGCTTAACATGCTATGGATTTAGCGGCTTGTGTTGGAGAAGTCGTGGCTCTGGGAGGCACTGTCCTACGGGTAAAAGAGCTTGGATGAGCTCCACCACGGAATTTGTTAACAGGCGGCGCTTCATCGAGTTTAATTCCTCACCGCTTCGTCACCAGGTCCCGTGGTACATTTGGTACAACGTCAGCTTAATAACCACAACTGTCTGGGTTCGATTCCTGGTAAGTGGATGCGCACTGCTGAAGAGTCCCAAATATAGGACGAAACGGCCGTCCAGTGCTTTCTGCATTCAGTTGAGGTCGAATTTAAAGCTCGATGATTTACTTAATAATATATATTTATATATATATATATATATATATATATATAGCAAATCTACAGGGTGCGATGGGTGAATTGTCGCTATTTGACTTGTAAAATTTTGCAAAGTAATAAAAACCATTCATTTTACATTTAGAATCATCCACTTAAAATACTATAAAATACATCATCTCCTTTGAAATCTCTGGCGACCTAATAATCATGCAAAATACATAGAATTGCTTGTGTCTTGTATGATGATACATATAACCAAAACTGTCTGGGTTCGGTTCCTGTTAGTGGATGTGTACTGCTGAAGAATCGTAAATATAGGATGAAACGGCCGTCCAGTGCTTTCTGCATTCTGTTGAGATCGAATAAAAAAGCTCGATGGATTACTTAACAATTGTTCAAATCCTCCTACTACTTCTGTCATATATATATATATATATATATATATATATATATATATATATATATATATATATATATATATATATATATATATAACGTTTTGACGAGGAAATTCGTTCGAAATATATTTTTAGGCCACTCATTCTACATGTATCAGAAAAAACCGTGAAAATTTTTCAGCTTGATCTTTGTGATTGCTTCTAATTTTTAATCTGCTGATTGGATAAGCTCATGGTGATTTCTACGATAAAATAAATCTCGGAAATTCCACATCGTTAAATATTAAAAGAACTATTGCAGTAAAATTCATAAACATGTATGATGGTAGTTATTTCAAGAAGTAAGGGAGTACAAATCAAAAGACTTGAAATTTACATTTTTTTTTATATTTCCTTCTGTTGTGGACACGTGAAGTTTGTTCGAATCCTTGTCGCCAAGTTGTTGTGAAGTACAACATAGAACATAGGTTCCCAACCATTTTGCTGCGATTATCCCAAAATACAATTTCACTATTACCCATTACCCCAATGAACAATTACACGTAATATAAAAAAGAAGTTATTATATTTTCATACATCACAAGCAGACAAAGTTAATGGAAATTATTCAATACAATACTACCAATCTATAATAATCAGAGGTATAGTAGCTGTAACCTAGCCGTGATTCTTAATGTGAGTGTTGAGCTTGTATTGCCTGTGTCAGTTTATTTATTTTTGGCTTTGTGACTGAAAGGGCTATTCGGGCGTCGTTTGCCACGTTGAGTCTGCTACGTTTCTTGGTCTTCATTCCAAGGACACAGTGTGAAATTATAAGCTCATTGCCTCTTCCCAAACCAAACATCCATTACCCCCAAAATATGGGCTCATTACTCCACTGGGGTAATTTACCCCGGGGTTGGGAACCATGGACCTAGAAGATTGTTATTCGTATGTAAGTACACATGTCGGTCCCTTAGGTTCGACGTACTGGTGAGAACTTTGTATTATCACGTAGTAAAGCAAAAGTAACTTGCCAGGTCGCTGATTCGTATTTTCTCCCTGACTACTCGCTATACTGTTACTTATATTAGGAGGAAGAGTCCACTATCCCTAGACAGGTGAGTTCACCATAACACTTTCTTCCGTTTTTTTTTTAATTTTTAATTTTCTCACGAAAAAAAAAGCCTCTCAATCGTGTATTTTATTTTTCCACGTGAGAGACAAATAATCCATTATATATGAGGTATTGACTCTTCTTTCATACTTTTTTTTTCTTACTTTCGTTAATTTTTCTCAGTGAAACCAAGTAGTGTCTTTGTAATGTCTTTATCTTCTTTCCAGGTGATAACAACGGAACAGTCTATTATTTATGAGATATTGACCGGAAAAATATAAACATTTCTTTCTTTCTTTCTTTCTTTCTTTCTTTCTTTGTTCTTTTTTTTTTTTTGTCTTATATTCTTTTTTCTTATTTTTTTCTAATTGAAACTGAGTAACGTTTCTGTTAAGTCTTTTCCGTGTTTCCAGGTGATAAAAAAGGAATAATCCATTATTTATTAGGAATTGGCAGGAAAGATTAAATAATTCTATCTTCTGCAATATTTACATTATTCGGACTACTGTCTTCATCTTTGTTGCCATCTTTGACGACGTTTCGGTCGTTGTACACTCCGGCCTTTTTTAGATGCTAGGAATTTCGAACCGAACTCTTTATTACAATTACTGCGGTATATAAACTCTATTACTTGCGTAAAGCCTCAAATAAAAGTCATAAGTTATCTCCCTCTAACCCTGCAAGTTACATGTTCACTACTGCTGTAGCCTGGTATTGAACTAACCAACGTCTATATCCAGTGTGCCATGTGTCCTTTAGGACAAGAACAACTTTATTGTCCAGTAACCCGATTTTTTACCAGAGTTCATATAGCAATTTTTAATGTGAATCGTTTTCTCTAGTTTTTCTGATGTTAATGGTTTTATCTAGAATTTTTTACCAGAGGTCATATAGCAATTTCAATAGAATTCATATACCCCAGTGATTGTAATAACAGCCTACAAATGACAACAAAAATGAGCACAATAGTCCGAATAATGTAAATAGTGTAAATACTAACTCATTTCAGAAACATAGACAAATAAAATGACCAATTATTAAACGTTGTACAAATGGCAACAAAGATGAGGACAATAGTCCGAATAATGTAAATACTATAAATACTACATCATCTCAGAAATATAGACTAATAGAAAGATCTATTATTAAACGTCGTACAAATGGCAACAAAGATGAGGACAATAGTCCGAATAATGTAAATACTGTAAATAGTACCTCATCTCAGATATATAGACTAATAGAAAGATCTATTATTAAACGTCGTACAAATGGCAACAAAGATGAGGACAATAGTCCGAATAATGTAAATACTGTAAATACTACCTCATCTCAGAAATATAGACTAATAGAAAGATCTATTATTAAACGTCGTACAAATAGCAACAAGGATGAGGACAATAGTCCGAATAATGTAAATTGTGTAAATACTTCCCCATCTCAGAAATATAGACAAATTCTGTCTTCTATTCTTTTTTTCCTTTATTTCATTCTTTTTCTTTCTTTTTCTTATTGAAACCAAGTAGCGTCACTGCTATGTCTTTTCGATATTTCCAGAAGATAAAAAATGAATAATCAACTATTTATAAATTATTGACAGAAGGCATTAAACACTTCATTCCTCTATTATTTCGTAATTATTTTTATTTTTCTGATTGAAACCATGTAGCGTCTCTGTTATGTCTATTAAGTATTGGCCGGAGACATTAAACACCTACATCTTTAGTTTTTTTTTTCAGTTATTCCTTTTTTCTTTCTTTCTTTCTATGTCTTTTTTTTTTCTTTTTTTCTTCTTCTTGAAACTAAGTATCGTCTCTGTTATGCATCTTCTGTGTTTTCTCGCGATAAAAAAAGTCTATTATTGGCTGGAGTCATTAAAATATTTTATCTTCTTTTTTTTTATTTCATTTTTTTATTTCTTTCTTTATTTTCAGATTCCAATCAGGTAACGTCTCGGTTTTGTCTTTTTTCGTAATTTCTTCACGACAAAAAAACAGAAATAATTCATTATTTATGAATATTGACAGGAGACATTAAACATTTCCATCTTATATACTTTCTTTTCTTTTTTTATTTCATTCTTTTTTCTTCCTTTCTTTTTCTCATTGAAACTAAGTAGCGTCCCTGTTATATTTTTCCCCTTTTCTCACAGTAAAAACGGAACGGTCCATTATTTATGAGGTGCTGACAGGACGTATATGTTGTGCTAAGAAGGCGATGAACGAATAGGAACTACCAAACTGCTTTAATTCACAACATTCTCTCCATTAGCAAAAAAGGATTCGACTATTTTGTCCATAAGACGAAAAAGTCGAGCATAATGTCCGCGCAAAACCGAGTATCATCACTTGATTTTGTTTATTAAAACGTAAATAGCTTTTTGGATGTGCGTTGTGGTGCAGTGGATATTGACTCGGAACAGCAAATCGAGGAGCCGAGTTCGAATTCCAGTTGAATTCCTTACATTCACTTACTCACAAATACCCTTGGGAAAGATATTAATCCGTTTCTTCCCTCCAGTTATGGATTAGATAACAGAACAAATTGGGTTCTATAGCCTTGGCTGCAACCAGTCTACCGCAGAAAGCAATGACAAACTACTGCGGGATAATCTGCCTAGTCAGTTGTCTATTTCGAGACATGATCGCCCAAATGCTTGTATCACGTATCGCACTTAACTCACTGACTGAATATAATAGTTGGAAACATAATCAAAATTTCTGCTGGACATAAAGTGGGGGATCTGTTTTCTATTGTTACGAAGTAATAAACTGATCCTCCATTGATTATTCAGTTAAGTGCCATACGTAATACACGCTTGGGCGATTTTGTCTCGAAAGAGACATGACTGACTGGGCAGAAGATTATCCCGCAGTAGGTTGCCATTACTTTCTGCGGTAGACTGGTTGCCGACCAAGGCTATAGAACCCAATCTGTCCTGCTATTTAACCCATAGCTGGAAGGAAGAGACGGATTAATACCTTTCCCAAGGTTATTTGCGCGTAAGTGAATACAATGGATTCAACTGGAATTCGAACTCAGCTCCCCGGTTTCTCGTTCCGAGCCGATATCCACTGTACCACAACGCACATCCCCATTGATTATACTTAATAAAATAATGTAATATAATCTATCTCTTCTCCCTCTAGCTATGAGTTAAATAGCAGGACTTTTTTGTTCTGATTGGCAACCAGTCTACCACAGAAAGCAATGGCAACCTACTGCGGGATAACCTTCTGCACACTCAGTCATGTCTCAAAAGAGACATGATCGCCCAAAGCTTGTATCAAGTACGGCACTTAACTGACTGACTGACGCACCAATAGCAAAGAAGGATTCAACTATTTTGTCCATAAGACGAGCATAATGTCCGCGCAAAATCCAGTATTGTTACTAGATTCTTTTTACTAAAAACGTAAATAGCTTTTGAAACTGGACGTATTAAAAACGTGCGCGATCTTCTGATCGGAATGATCTTTCGAATCTGTTCTTTCTTATAACTAAGGTTTCTTTTAATGGTGTGAAGCATTTCACTATTCCCCATGTAAGGGCTTTCCAGCTGATGGTGTGAAAAGGCTTCTTTAGAATGCTTATCTAGTCTTCCCACGTCTTTGGAAATTAATCCTGGTCTCAAAATTTTAAATAATTTTTTTTTTTATTTTAAATCTTTGAGAATCATCTTCAAGATATGAGTCAATTTTCAACTCTTGATAAGAATTTTGATAAATATTTTTTTTATGTGGTCTTGCTTTTAAATTTGAAATGTTCTGTTTGAGCAGATGGAATGAAGTAATTTAACAGTAAAATTTATTTTTTGTGCTTGTACACACGCACGTGCACGCGCGTGTGTGTATCATTATCTGCATGCTAAAAGTTTTGCATTATTTCTAAGATGATATCATTAATTTATTTAGATGTTTTACAAAGAAAAACATATCTACAATCAATGATTTTCAAGGCAAACACGACCGAAAACTAGAGACATTTTATGTTTATTAAAATTAATGAATTTCTTTCACGAATTACGAATAATACATATCATACCAGGAGGGATTTTCGTTCAGTACTGTCCAAAGTTCATTCGGGAAGTAAAAAGTAAAACTGATAACCCAGCTGTCAAGTTTCTTACGCCATCATCAGGATAGTTAGCAAGTTTCGGTGAACTGGTGAGTGTTGTAACGTAGCCAAAAACGGTTGTGACGTAAGCGAGCTGTAAGATCTGTGTATACCCTGTCCTCAGACCTCAAATGGAACCACTATATTGAATCCATAGCAAAATCTACTGCTAAGAAGGTTGGGTCACTATGTCGATCCAGGATGTTTTTTCCACCTGAATCCATCCATTCCGCCTTGCTCGGGGTGAAATGATTAAAAAAAAATATTTTTTTTTTTTCTAAATATATTCTGTTAAACATATGAGACAATGAATGTCTATTATGTTTAATCATGAGCCGTTCTAAACATCGTATTTCGGCTTTAATTTCAGTCGAATATAAAGACAAAATTCTCCATCATTTGGATAATTTTTTATTAATTTGGTTCTAAGCTTTCAGCTCACATGACCCATCTTCAGTGAGGATATTAAGACGGTAATACATCTTATTGCATCTCTGGTACTAATAAAAACCCAGTACATATATTGGTTTTACTACAACCACGCTCTCCCGTAGACTTACATGTCATCTTTCTGATCAGAGTACTATTAAACAACATTTCTCTGAAAAACATAAACATGTAGGTAATATCAGACAGATTTTAGTCAACAATACAATAATCCTTACTCATACACACAGTAAAAAGAACCTTCAGATATTGGAAGCCATTTACATTAAATCTAAACAACCCATAATTAATAAAATCACGTTTAAATCTGGCCATAGCATATTACATTGCATTTGAATATATGGTTTTGTTGTCATTTCGCGCTCTCCCGCGGTGTGACGTCATAGAACCGCATTGCAAATTTGCGAACTGCGTTTGTTATTTTTGGTAACTATTGCCGTTGCCTAGCGGAGTTTTATGTCAACACAAAATAAAATCGTCGGTGATGGCGGATGTTACTGTATTACCGTCTTAATAACCTCTCTGAAGATGGCTCATGTGAGCCGAAAGCTTAGAAGCAAATCAATAAATAATTATTCAAATGTTGGAGAATCTTTGTCTATATTTTCAACTGAAATTAAAGCCAAATTACGACGATTAGAACGGCTCATGATTAAACATAATAGACATTCATTGTCTCTTATATTTAACAGTAAATGTTTAGAAAATTATTTGCTGCCTCGATACACTGAATATATATATATATTGTTTAATTACTTTTTGGTCATAGTGAAATTACACCATTGCACATTTGTATTAAAAAGTGTTCAATACAAATATATTGTAGAACTTTTGAATATTTTCCATTTGTAAACAAGTCATTACATGACCTTGGTTTCTACCCTGAGTGGTGTCTTCAGGCAATTTTCAATTGAAAATCACCTGAAGACACCACTCATGGTAGAAGTTTTAATTGTTTCCAACTATTATATTCAGTCAGTCAGTTAACTGCCATACGTGATACACGCTTTCTTGAAAGAGACATGACTGACTGGGCAGAAGATTATCCCGCAGTAGGTTGCCATTACTTTCTGTAGTAAACTGGTAGCTGACCAAGGCTAAAGAACCCAATCTGTCTTGTTATTTAACCCATAACTGGAGGGAAGAGGTGAATTAATATATTTCCCAAGGGTATTTGCGTTTAAGTGAACGTAGAAAATTCAACTCGGCTTCCCGATTTATCGTTTCGTGCCGATATCCACTGCACCACAAAGCAAGTTACAGTCTGATAGTTACAATATCCAAAAGTTTAAATGCAATGTCAAATGACATATTTTATCACCTTGATTCCCATCTTCCTCTTGTCCTTTCTTCAAACTCAACTGCACCTCATTTTTTCTTTTCTCTCACAGTAACCTACTCCGCACCAAGCGGTCCTGCCTTCCTTGGGATGAAACAGTTAAAAAAAAAAACTGAACTCATTTTAAGAAAGTAACAACAAAGAACTAGAAATAAACTGCACGAAAACTGAATGCATGGCCATCAGTAAAAAGGGCAGCCCAAAATGCCAAATACAGGTCGGGGGACCAGAATCAGGCAGGCACAAAAATTTAAATACCTGAGAAAGTGTGACACAGAGATCCGAAGGCGAATTGACATGGCGAAGGAAGCATTCCAGAAGTTGAGTAAGGTATTAAGAAACAGGACAATTTCGTTAGAAACAAAGAGGAGAGAACTGGATTGCTATGTGATGTCAGTTCTTCAATATGGCAGTGAATGTTGGACAATATCATCAAAGATGATGAAGGAAAACAAAGAAGAAGAACTGGATTGCTATGTGATGTCAGTTCTTCAATATGGCTGTGAATGCTGGACAATATCATCAAAGATGAAGGAAAACAAAGAAAGAGAGAACTGGATTGCTATGTGATGTCAGTTCTTCAATATGGCAGTGGTACTGGACAATATCATCAAAGATGAAGGAAAACAAAGAAGAAGAGAACTGGTTTGCTATGTGATGTCAGTTCTTCAATATGGCAGTGAATGCTGGACAATATCATCAAAGATGAAGAGAAAACAAGAAGAGAGAACAGGATTGCTATGTGATGTCAGTTCTTCAATATGGCAGTGAATGCTGGACAATATCATCAAAGATGAAGGAAAACAAAGAAGAGAGAACTTGGATTGCTATGTGATGTCAGTTCTTCAATATGGCAGTGAATGCTGGACAATATCATCAAAGATGAAGGAAAACAAGGAAGAGAGAACTGGATTGCTATGTGATGTCAGTTCTTCAATATGGCAGTGAATGTTGGACAATATCATCAAAGATGAAGGAAAACAAAGAAGAGAACTGGATTGCTGTGATGTCAGTTCTTCAATATGGCAGTGAATGCTGGACAATATCATCAAAGATGAAGGAAAACAAAGAAGAGAGAACTGGATTGTAATGTGATGTCAGTTCTTCAATATGGCAGTGAATGCTGGACAATATCATCGAAGATGAAGGAAAACAAAGAAGAGAGAACTGGATTGCTATGTGATGTCAGTTCTTCAATATGGCAGTGAATGCTGGACAATATCATCAAAGATGAAGGAAAACAAAGAAGAGAACTGGATTGCTATGTGATGTCAAGTTCTTCCAATATGGTCGCGAATGCTGGACAATATCATCGAAGATGAAGGAAAACAAAGAAGAGAGAACTGGATTGCTATGTGATGTCAGTTCTTCAATATGGCAGTGAATGTTGGACAATATCATCAAAGATGAAGGAAAACAAAGAAGAGAACTGGATTGCTATGTGATGTCAGTTCTTCAATATAGCAGTGAATGCTGGACAATATCATCGAAGATGAAGGAAAACAAAGAAGAACTGGATTGCTATGTGATATCGGTTCTTCAATATGGCAGTGAATGCTGGACAATATCATCAAAGATGAAGGAAAACCGAAGAGAACTGGATTGCTGTGATGTCAGTTCTTCAATATGTGATGAATGCTGGACAATATCATCGAAGATGAAGGAAAACAAAGAAGAGAGAGAGAACTGGATTGCTATGTGATGTCAGTTCTTCAATATGGCAGTGAATGCTGGACAATATCATCGAAGATGAAGGAAAACAAAGAAGAAGAAGAACTGGATTGCTATGTGATGTCAGTTCTTCAATATGGCAGTGAATGCTGGACAATATCATCGAAGATGAAGGAAAACAAAGAAGAGAGAACTGGATTGCTATGTGATGTCAGTTCTAATGTGTATGGCAGTGAATGCTGGACAATATCATCGAAGATGAAAAGAAAACCGAATGCATGGTCATCAGTAAAAAGAGCAACCCAAAATGCCAGATACAGGTGGGGAATACTAAAAACAAGCAGGTGCAAAAATTTTAATACCTGAGAAGTGTTCTAACAGGCGACGGAAAATGCGACACAGAGATCCCAAGGTGAATTGGCATGGCGAAAGAAGCATCCCAGAAGTTAAGTAAAGTATTAAGAAACAGGACAATTTCACTAGAAACAAAGAAGAGAGTACTGGATTGCTATGTGATGTCAGTTCTTCAATATGGCAGTGAATGTTGGACAATACCATCAAAGACAAAGGAAAAACTAGAAGCAACTGAAATGTGGTTCTACAGAAGGATGCTGCGAATCTCATGAATCGAGCATGTGAGAAATGATGGAAACAAAAAGGAAATTAATTCACCAGGAAGACACAGCTGAAGTTCCTGGGTCACGCAATGTGGAAGAAGGGCTTTGAGAACCTGATACTAGGCCAGATAGAGGGGAAAAGAGACAGAACCAGATGGATGACGGAACGAGGATTGCATGGTGTAACAGGAGAAGGCGTGCTCAGAGCCACCAGGGATAGGGAAACGTGGAAGGTCATGATCGCCTACGTCCTAAAGGGACAAGGCACATAGAAGAAGAATATATATGCCAACTGTTTATAAGAAATTATAATGTGGATATAAAGTGGGGTACCAAATCTATATTATAATCAATATATAAACTGATCCCTCATTTTGTGGCCATGCTGGTTTCTATGCATTTATATTCTAGATTTATGGGCCTGAGCTAGTGGATGGCAGAGCCGGGTTTGGGTCGTGTAACAGGAGAAGGCGTGCTAAGGGCCACCAGGGATAGGGAAACGTGGAAGGTCATGATCGCCTACGTCCTGAAGGGACAAGGCACATAGAAGAAGAAGAATGTCCGTGACTAAATCCCTTGGTCTATGATGCATTTTATGACGTTTCCAGTCTGCTTACATGTATAGCGTTTTATTTTACAGAAAGCATTCCTGTGTTCCATCTTACCAGCTAATTCTCTGACGCCTGTTGCTATCAAGCAACAGCCATTTACCAATCTCATGATTCCTCAGTCTATAAAAAAAAAGTACCGTTTAATTCTGTGTTGGTTTTCCCCCTCGCCATTACCATATTGTCTAAGAGAATCTAAATCCAGCCTGACCAAATCAAATTCCTTTCAAAATTTAAATCTTTCTTTCTTCACCGTTTGTTCACTTGCACTTTGCGTGTGTCTGCGGGGGTGGGGTGCGTGTGTTAGTGTTTAGGTTTGGTAAGGATAGCTGTGTCCGGAGTCACTAAACACCCCCCGCGTTGCCATTCAAGAGAATGTCAGTGGCTTGTTGCTAAGCAGGGGCCTGTGTTATGAGTCATATCGTTAGGGAACTGATTTTGGTTTGGGGAAATAGTAGGCTTGTTTCAGTTGGTATGCGAATAGGAAAGATGGAAACAAAGAGGGGGGAGAGAGGTGGTGGTGGACGGGGAGAGGAGGAGTAAGTGTTGAAATAACTGAAGAGGGAAATAAATGAAATTAGAAGAGTCATTGGAAAATGGAAGCGAGAAGCAACAGAAAGAAAGAAAGAAAGAAAGAAAGAAAGAAAGAAAGAAAGAAAGAAAGAAAGTAGAGTGTTCGGAAAGAAAGAAAGAAAGAAAGAAAGAAAGAAAGAAAGAAAGAAAGGAAAGTTCGAAAGAAAGAAAGAAAGAAAGAAAGAAAGAAAGAAAGAAGAGTGGTCAAAGAAAGAAAGAAAGAAAGAAAGAAAGAAGAGTGGTCAAAGAAAGAAAGAAAGAAAGAAAGAAAGAAAGAAAGAAAGAAAGAAAGAAGAATGTTCGAAAGAAAGAAAGAAAGAAAGAAAGAAAGAAAGAAGAGTGGTCCGAAGGAAAGAAAGACAGACAAAGAAAGAAAGAAAGAAAGAAAGAAAGAAAGAAAGAAAGAGTGGTCTGAAAGAAAGAAAGAAAGAAAGAAAGAAAGATAGAAGAGTGATTTGAAAGAAAGAAAGAAAGAAAGAAAGAAAGAAGAGTGGTCTGAAAGAAAGAAAGAAAGGTGAGGTGGAAATGGAAAGAAAGAAAGAAAGAAAGAAAGAAAGAAAGAAAGAAAGAAGAGTGGTCGGAAAGAAAGAAAGAAAGAAAGAAAAAAAGAAATGAAGAAAGAAAGATAAAAAGAAAGAATGATGAAAATAAAGAAACAACTTTTTAAAAAAAGAAAAAAATTATGCCAGTGTAGTTAAGAAAAAAAAGTGAGATAAAAAGAATGATTACTACAAAGAAAAATGAATGGAAGAAAGAAAAACAACTCAAGGAAAAGAAAGAAAGAAAGAACTGTTAAAAGGAAGAAAAAAGTATGAAAGAAAGAAGCAAAGATAGAAAGAATGATGGATAAAAGAAAAATATTGTTGAAAGAAAAAAGAAAGAAAGAAAGAAAATTTAAAGAAAGAAAGAAAATCGAGGGAATAAAAAAAAGAACAGATGAAAGAAAAAACGAAAATAAGAAAGAAAAAAATGTTAAAAGAAAGAAAGAAAGAAAGAAAGATTGATAGAAGAAAAGAAAAAAGAAATTGTTGAAAGAAAGAAAGAAAGAAAGAAAGAAAGAAAAAAGAAAGAAAGAAAAATGACTAATTTGCGGAAAGAAGAGATTGAAACGGAGTCGGAAGATAGAATGAAAATGAAAAATGAAATTAAAAGGAATGAAGAAAAAGAATGAGGAAATGTAAAACAAAAAATCAATAAAAATTTAACAGCAACATCGAAACAGGAAAAATGCTTCAGTATATTCGAGAAAGTTGAAGATAGAAAGAGAAGTGAAGGAAAAAGGGAGAAAGAAAAGAGAAGAATGAAATATAGAGAAGGAAATGGAAAGAAAGAAAAGCGATGAAGAAAAAGCAGAGATAGAAATTTCTTCTCTCCATTTTCCGAAGAAAATTAAAAAGGAGATAAAAAGAGAGAAGTAAATACCGAAAAGGGAAAGGAGAGAAGAAAATGTTTAGATTGAAAAAGAGAAAATGAAAAAGAAGAAGGAAATGGAGAGAAGGAAAAAGAAGAGAAAAAGGATGGATAGATTAGCAGAAGGAAAAGGGGGAAGAAAACCACTAGAAGGAAATGGGGAGAAAGAAATGGAGAGAAAGAAAAGGAGGAAGGAAATAGAGAGAAGGAAAAGGAGGAAGGAAATAGAGAGAAAAGAAGCAAGAAAAGAAAGAGGGAGAAGTGAAAGAAATTGAGAGAAAGAGAAGGAAAAGGAAAAAGAGAGAAAAATAGAGAAAATAAAAAGGAAAAAAGAAAAAGGAGAAGGAAATGTAGTGAAAGAAATTGAGAGAAAGAGAAGGAAAAAGAAAAATAGAGAAAAAATGGAAACAATGAAAAAGAAAAAGAGAAGGAAATGGATGAAAGAAATTGAGAATAAAAACGAAAAAAGAAAAAAGAGACAGAAATTGAGTGAAAGAAATTGAGAGAAAGAGAAGGAAAAGGAAAAAAGAAGAAAGAAATGCAGAGAATAAAAAGGAAAAAGAGGAAAGTGAGAAGGAAATGGAGTGAAAGAAATTGACAGAAGGAGAAAGAAAAGGAAAAAAGAGAAAGAAATCGAGAGAATGAAAAGGAAAAAGAAAAAAGAGGAGGAAATGGAGTAAAAGAAATTGAGAGAAAGAGAAGGAAAAGGAAAAAAGAAGAAAGAAATGCAGAGAATAAAATGGAAAAAGAGGAAAGTGAGAAGGAAATGGAGTGAAAGAAATTGAGAGAAGGAGAAAGAAAAGGAAAAAAGGAGAAAGAAATGCTGAGAATGAAAAGGAGAAAGAGGAAAGTGAGAAGGAAATGGAAAGAAAGAAATTGAAAGAAAGAAAAGAAAAAAGAGAGAAATGGACAGAATGAAAAGGAATAAAGAAAAAAAGAGAAAAAAATGGAGTGAAAGAAATTGAGAGAAAGAGAAGTGAAAGCAAAAAAGATAAAGAAATGCAGAGAATAAAAATGAAAACGAGGAAGGAGAGGAGGAAATGGAGTGAAAGAAATTTAGAGAAGGAGAAAGAAATGGAAAAAAAGATATAGAAATTGAGCGAATGAACAGGAAAAAAGAAAAAAGAGGCGGAAATGGAGTGAAAGAAATTGAGAGAGAGAAGGGGAAGGAAAAAAGGAGAAAAATGCAGAGAATAAAAAGGAAAAAGAGGAAAGTGAGAAGGAAAAAAAGTAGAATAAATTGATAGAAAGAGAAAGAAAACGAAAAAGGGAAAGAAATGGAGAGAATGAAAAGGAAAAAAGAGAAGGAAATGGTGTGAAAGAAATTGAGAGAAAGAGAAGGAAAAGGAAAAAGAAAAAGAAATGCAGAGAATAAAAAGGAAAAAGATAAAAAGAGAAAGAAATTGAGTGAAAGATATTAAAAGAAGGAGAAAGAAAAGGAAAAAAGGAGAAAGAAATGCAGAGAATGAAAAGGAAATAGAGGAAAGAAAGAAGGAAATGGAGTGAAAGAAATTGAGAGAAGGAGAATGTAAAGGAGAAAAGAGAAAAAATGGAGAGAATGAAAAGGAAAAAGAAAAAAGAAAAGTAAATGAAACGAAAGAAATTGAGAGAAAGAGAAGGAAAAGGAAAAAAGAAATGCAGAGAATAAAAAGGAAAAAGAGGAAAGTGAGATGGAAATGGAGTGAAAGAAATTGAGAGGAGAAAGAAAAGGAAAAAGAGAAAAATGGTGAGAATGAAAAGGAATAAAGAAAAAAGAGAAGGAAATTGAGAGAAAGAGAAGGAAAAGGAAAAAAGGAGAAAGAAATGGAATGAAAGAAATTGAGAGAAAGAGAAGGAAAAGGAAAAAAAGAGAAAGAAATGCAGAGAATAAAAAGGAAAAAGAGGAAAGTGAGAAGGAAATGGAGTGAAAGAAATTGAGAGAAGGAGAAAGAAAAGAAAAAAGGAGAAAGAAATGCATAGAATAAAAAGGAAAAAGAGGAAAGTCAGAAGGGAATGGAGTGAAAGAAATTGAGAGAAGGAGAAAGAAAAGAAAAAAAGAGAAAGAAATGCTGAGAATGAAAAGGATAAAAGAGAAATGAGAAGGAAATGGAGTGAAGAAATTGAGAGAAAGAAAAGGAAAAAAGGAGGAAGAAATGCAGAAAATAAAAAGGAAAAAGAGGAAAGAGAGAAGGAAATGGAGTGAAAGAAATTGAGAGAAAGAGAAGGAAAAGGAAAAAAGGAGAAAGAAATGAAGAGAATGAAAACGCCAAAGGGAGTAAGGAGAAAAAATGGAATGAAAGAAATTGAGAGAAGGAGATAGAAAAAAGAAAAAGGAAGAAAGAAACGGAAAGAATGAAAAGGAAAAAGAAAAAATAAATGTAGTGAGAGAAATTTAGAGAAGTAAAAGGATAAGGAAAAAAAGCGAGAAGGAAATGGAGTGAAAAAAATTAAGAGAAGAACGAAATAGGGAAAAAATGGAAAGAATGAAAATTAAAAGAAGGAAAGGGAGAAGGAAATGGAATAAAAAAGAGAGGAGGAAAAGGGAGAAGAAAATAGAGAAAAAGAAAAGAAGCGAAGGGAGACGGAAATGCAGAAATGAAAAGAGGGAGAAGAAGATGGACAGAAAGAGAAATAAAGAAGCAAAGGGGGAGGAAGAAATAGAAAGAAAATGAGAGAAGAGAAAACGGGAAGGAAATGGAGAGAATGAAAAGGAAAAAAAGGAAAAGGGAGAAGGAAAAGGGGAGAAGAAAAGAAAAAGAGAAGCATATTTTCAAACAAATACTATTCAGTCAGTTAAATATCATACGTGATACGCGCTTTGGGCGATCATGTCTCTTTCGAGACATGGCCGACTAAGAAGATTATCCCGAAGTAGGTTGCTACTATCTGCGCTAGACTGGTTGCCAGACAAGGCTATAGAACCCCATTTGTCCTGCCATTTAAATCATAGCTGGAGGGAGAAGAGATAGATTATATTACATTATTATATTAAGTATAATTAGTGGGGGATCAGTTGATTACTTCATAACAATAGAAAACCGAGCAAACAGGACATCAATCAGTTAAGTGTCATACATAATACACGCTTGGATGATCATGTCTCTTTCGAGACATGACTGACTCAGCAGAAGATTTTCCCGAAGTAGGTTGCCATTACTTTCTGCGGTAGACTGGTTGATAACCCAAACTATAGAACCCAATCTGTCCTGCCATTTAACTCATAGCTGAAGGGAGAAGAGATAGATTATATTATATTATTATATTAAGCATAATTAGTGGGGGATCAGTTTATTACTTCATAACAATATAAAATCGATCCCACACTTTATGCCCACTATAAGTTTTAATTATATTTCCAACTATTATATTCAGTCAGTCAGTTAAGTGCCATACGTGATACACGCTTGGGCGATCATGTCTCAAACAAGACATGAATGCCTGGGCAGAGGATTATCCCGTAGTGAGTTACCATTGATTTCTGCGGTAGACTGGTTGCCAGCCAAGGCTATAGAACCCAATCTGCTCTTTTATTTAACCCATAACTGGAAGGAAGAGATGGATTTTAAACCTTTTACAGGGGTATTTGTGCGTAAGTGAATGCAAAGAATTCAACTGGAATTCGCGCTCGGCTCCCCGATTTCTCGTTGCGAGACGATAACCACTGCACCAACAATAAACCTTATTCACCGAATACAAAACACAAGATCCAATCAAGGGTTATTAAATCAATTTGTAGAAGTTCGTTAAACATTCGCATTTTATAAAGATAGATCAGATAGATAACAGTTCATCCTAGAATTTAAAATTTTAAGATGGTAGTAAGCGGAGATGCTTACTCATTGAATGTGTCCCACATTGCAACGCTTCTGGGGAAGAAGATATTTAAGTGGAACTTCCTCTTTACAAATGGAATATGAATGAAATGAGAATGAATGATGTGAATGCCTGAATTGGTGGAACTAAAGAATGCTCTTCTCCAGGAATTCCATTTTTCTTTCTTTTTTTTTTTAAACATTAAGCTTCACCCCGTAAAATGCCCGGGGAACGTTTTATATAGAATACTACGTTAAGGTGTAGTTTGAATGGATATGACGCGGGGGGGGGATAACGGTTAACACTAGAATTAAAAAGGTTACGATTGTGGTGATCGGAGAAACATCTTCTTGGAAGTTTGGTCCACAGAACAGTGGTTCACAAAAAAGTGCTGCTTGTGTGGAACTTCGGGCTCGCAGATAAAATACGGAGGATATGTGGATGGTTTGTTACCATGTAAGTGGCATCGTGGGTCCTAGTTGTGAAAAGTAGACCCAGTAGAACCAAGTAATGTGTGTCACTGTTACGTGTTAAGTGTAACAAAAGAAAATAGATGATTGACCAAAACTCAAAGATAAATCACAGACAAATATTTAATTTGCAAAACACACCAAATAAAATATTTGCAAATATACAATTTTTGGCTATACCTTTTTGGAAATCCTCAAGTGAGTATATGAAGAATAATTTTAAGTATGGTCAATGAAAGAGTCAAAAATATGTATTTACCCTTTTTGTTCCTTGAGGTTCTCTTTCAGGTTTTAGTTGGTCGGCAACTTCTTATAGAATCTGTCGGCTGGATATAAATCCTTGAATCATAACCGGAGTTGATAACATCAGCAAACCCTAGTAACAACTGACTGTTCTCTGCCCAAAGCCTATTTTTATAGGTGCTAACACCTAATTTGCCTATTTCTAGAACCTTCTGAATTCTCTTGAGTTTACTAAAACATACTCGATCATTCTAGAACCTTTCAAGTGTTCTATTTCTAAATTCTTTATTTTTACGACTACGTCATGAATTCAAACATTTTTGGAATAACATTTCGGACTCAATAGAATCCATTACTATAGTTTATATACATTATTAAAATTATCCAAACTTATTCATAAATGGAAATTTGTCTGTGTGTATGTCTCTGTGTGTGTGTCCATTACCTATAGACTCTGAAACAGCTTAACCGATTTTCTTGAAAATTTACACAGTTGTACTAAAAGCGTCTGCGAGTGTTCTTAGCTAGGTTTTGTGTCGAGATACCCCAGATAAATATCGAAAATCGATAATCGAAAAAATCGGGTTATCGAAGGAGTGGTCCGATTTTAATAAAATTTGATACACTAATAGATAAAGACATAAGAAACGATATTCAGAAGTTTCACGGTCTAAGTAGGTATAATTGTAGTTCTTAGTCTCAGCCATGATGCCATTTACTCAAAGGACTTATTTAGCCTTCAAAATTCAATTTATGACGAAAAAAAACTTATTTGATATCGATACCAGGAAATCAAAATTGGACTTACATCCATTCATTTTTCTTTCAGTCTAAGGTTTCGCTTTAACTGGAAACAACTATTGCTTTTTAGTCTTTCGTGCCAACATCCAAAGAGTGAGCTCCAGGACCATGGATTAGTTTTAAAGCTTTTATTACACCCGGGCAACGCCGGGCTATACTGCTAGTTTTTATATATAAATGCATCCTCGTAACAGTCACCAAAACACTTTCCGTGGAAGTGTTTTGGTGACTGTTACGCAGAAAGAGTTTCGCCACACCCCTGATGTGATTGGGGGCCCACACCCCGGATGTGAGAGAGGGGGAGGAGGGTCGAAAATTTTGAGCCAATCACAAGGACTCGGAGACGCTTTTAAACTCTCTTAAGACTGGATGTTGAGGCCTGGGTAGCTACCGCCCAAATATAGCAACAGTATTTCATTTTCGGTCTGAGCAGGCTCTTATAAAGGTACAGGGTAACATGAGGAGTCAGGTACTTAAACAAATGCACAGGGAGTTAATCATTTTACCTGCATCTCAAGCAATGCGTTCCACTTGAGGTTTGGAATAATTTTGAGGTCCAATATTCTTTCAATGCACGGTGCCCCCCTCGCGGGATACATTTTTTAATCGTTTAGGCAGGAGGAGGGTGAAGATAAAGACGGACCAGTGACAGTGGGTGTCAGAGGAAGGGCAAGAAAAGGGTGTAAACACAGGGTGAAGACAGTTGCGAAGGTAGAGAGAAAGGAAAAGAACAAGATACACGGGGTGATGTAGAAAGAGTGAAGAGGAAGACGAACCTGTTACAGGGGGTGAAAGAGAAAGAGCAAGAGAAGGACGGGAACACAGGAGTGAAGAAAGTTACGAAGGTCGAGAGAAAGGAAAAGAACAAGATACACGGGGTGATGTAGAAAGAGTGAAGAGGAAGACAAAGCTGTTAGATGCGGTGAAAGAGAAAGAGCAAGAGAAGGACGGGAACACAGGAGTGATGAAAGTTATGAAGGTAGAGAGAAAGGAAAAGAACAAGATACACAGGGTGATGTAGAAAGAGTGAAGAGGAAGACGAACCTGTTACAGGGGGTGAAAGAGAAAGAGCAAGAGAAGGACGAGAACACAGGAGTGAAGAAAGTTACGAAGGTCGAGAGAAGGGAAAAGAACAAGATACACGGGGTGATGTAGAAAGAGTGAAGTGGAAGACGAACCTGTTACAGGGGGTGAAAGAGAAAGAGCAAGAGAAGGACAGGAACACAGGAGTGAAGAAAGTTACGAAGGTAGAGAGAAAGGAAAAGAACAAGATACACGGGATGATGTAGAAAAAACTGGAGTCAAGTGGGCCTCCTCGAGGGATATATATATATATATTAATCGTTTCACTCCAAGCAAAGCGGTACCGTCACTGATGCGCAAGGGGCTACATAAGAGACTTAACGTTTTTAGGCAGAAGGGGAATGAAGACAAAGACGAACCATTTAAATGGGTGTCAGAGAAAGAGCAAGAGAATGATGTGAATACAAGAATGAACACAGTTGCGAATGTAAAGAGAAAGAAAAATACAAGATACACGGGGTGATGTAGAAAGAGTGAAGAGGAAGACGAACCTGTTACAGGGGGTGTCAGAGAAAGAGCAAGAGAAGGATGTGAATACAAGAATGAACACAGTTGCGAATGTAAAGAGAAAGAAAAATACAAGATACACGGGGTAATATAAAAAAGATTGGAGTTAAGTGGTTAAAAGATAGGAATTGACATTGCATTTAAATTCCTGGAGATTGTAGCCTTCAGGAAAGCAAGCATAAAAGGAAGGGAGTTCTACAGGCGGGAAGAGCGAGAAAAGAATCTGATGGTGTAAAATTATCGCCTGCATTTGTTTGATCTAATTGTAAAAGTGTGGGACCTTGTATCAGTTCATCTTAAGTGGTGGTAGTTCGGGGTCTAATCGGCGGTGAAAGAATATAACTACTTTACCAAAATTGTGGCACTGAGATCCTAAGGCGGATTGGAATGACCAAAGTTGCATTCCATAAGCTAAGCAGAGTATTAAGAGACAGGGAAAGTTCGTTAAAATCAAAGAAAATAGTACTGAACTCGAGCTGCCAATCGGGATCGATCACTTTATAGATTTTCCGTTGGATTTTGTCAAGAACCCCGAGGTGAATAGCAGGGGCACCCGACCAGATGTGGCAGCAGTATTCAATACACAGGCGAATGGTAAATATATTTGTGCAAGATGGATTCAAACGGGAAAAATCTTCCTGGTCCTAAACAGTGAAACGACCGTCTTAGCAGCGGATTTAGCTATGGATGCTATATATTCATTCCACTTGAGGTTTGCTGAGAGTGTTAACCCGAGGAGACGAAATGTTTTGCTTTCAGGGAGACTAGCCTGACTCATGCTAATCGGGGTAGGAGCGATTGTCTATGATGGTTAACAAATAGCAGCTTCGTTTTGGAAGCATTAAAATTTACGAGCCATTTCTTCCACCAATCCACCACAGATTGATGGTTCTTTACAAGCAGTGAGGAATCAGTCGACCTACATGGCAACGAATGCTGGACAATCTCGTCAAAGAAGAAAAAGAGAGTTGCAACAACAGAAACAAAGAAAAGAGTACTGAACTGTTTATGTGATATATGTCCTTCTGTATGGCAATGAAGAAGGAAAGACTTAAATCAATAGAAATGTGGTTCAACAAAAGGATATTTAGGATACCATGGGTCAAACATGTCAGCAACTACGAGATTTTGGAGAGAATGAAAACGAAAAGAAAACTTATACCAGAAAGAGACATGTAATGTTTCTGTGACATGTAATAAGGAAAGGGGGCTTGCAGAATCTGATACTCACAGGGCGGATAGAGAGAAAAGAGGACAAGTGAAAACAGCTACGTGAGCAGCTTGCTGGCAGAGAAGGGTTTGTGAGAAATGACAAGAGAAAAGCTACAAGGGGTAGGAAGATGAACTGAACTGAACTGTTTATGTGATATATATCCTTCTGTATGGCAATGAAGAAGGAAAGACTTAAATCAATATAAATGTGGTTCAACAAAAGGATATTTAGGATACCATGGGTCAAACATGTCAGCAACTACGAGATTTTGGAGAGAATGAAAACAAAAAGAAAACTTATACCAGAAAGAGACATGTAATGTTTCTGTGACATGTAATAAGGAAAGGGGGCTTGCAGAATCTGATACTCACAGGGCGGATAGAGAGAAAAGAGGACAAGTGAAAACAGCTACGTGAGCAGCTTGCTGGCAGAGAAGGGTTTGTGAGAAATGACAAGAGAAAAGCTACAAGGGGTAGGAAGATGACGCGAGTCATGATCACCTACGTCCTGAAAAGACACGACATATAATATAGAAAGATAAGAATGTAACCAGCTAGTTTTTCTCGCATTAGGAAGTTAATTCTAGACCAGAAAAGAAGTCGGCTGCTAACCTCTCGTCCGTATATCGTTGCATCATTAATATAGATGTGCGACTAGAGTTCTAGGGTGATAAAAAATTAATCACCCACAAGTCCGCTGAAACACTTTTGAAGTCTGTTATACGGAAAGAAAGTACCGATACCTGGTTGAATACGGATCTCCAGTCAATAAACGTAACCGTTAAATGAAATGCGCTACTGTGATCAGTCAGTCAGTTAAGTGCCATACGTGATACACGCTTGGGCGATCATGTCTCGAAAGAGACATGACTGACTGGGCAGAAGATTATCCCGCAGTAGGTTGCCATTGCTTTCTGCGGTAGACTGGCTGCCGACCAAGGCTTTAGAACCCAATTTGTCCTGGTATTTGACTCATAGCTAGAAAGGGAAGATATGTATTATATTATTATGTAGTAATAAGTGGGGGATTAGTTTATTACTTCATAACAATATAAAACTGATCCTCCACTTCATGCCCTGTAGAAGCCTTAATCATGTCTCCAACTATTATACTCAATCAATCAGTTAAGTGCCATACGTAATATGAGCTTGGGCGATCATGTCTCGAAAGAGACATGACTGACTGGGCAGAAGATTATCCCGTAGTATGTTGCCATTGCTTTCTGCGGTAGACTGGTTGCCGACTAAGGCTATAGAACCCAATCTGTCCTGTTATTTAACCCATAGCTGGAAGGAAGAGGCGGATTAATACCTTTCCCAAGGGTATTTGCGCGTAAGTGAATACAATGGATTCAGCTGGAATTCGAACTAGGCTCCCCGGTTTCTCGTTCCGAGCCGATATCCAAGCACCACAATTCAACTTTATTCCTCAACATTGTTTCCTTCTAGAGTGATACACAGGTTTCAACCCTTCTCTAACAATTCGATGCCTTTTTTTGTAGAACGATTTGTCTTTGGCCTCAAAATACGCCCCAGTTTCTGATATCACTTTTTCATTATAACCAAATCTCTTTTTCGGGAGCATTATTTTGAGGTCTGCAAATTGCCAATAGTCGCTGGGGTTAGATCTTAAGGATATGGTGGATGCAGGCGCAATTCAAAGGGCAATTCATGTAGTTTTACATCGTTGCGATCGACTTGTGACAAGGTTTGTTGTCTTGGTGAAAGATCACTATTTCTTCTTCATTTGTGGCTGTTTTTTTGTTTGTTTTTTTTTCGATTTCTTCCTTCAAACACACCAGTAATACTATATATTATTCGCTATTGATGGTTCTTCTTTTCTCAAGGTAATCGATGAACGATTGCCTGCTAATGTTTGCGTCTTTCGTTGATTTGGACGGCTTTCACCAGTTGCTATCCACTCAGCTAACTGCCAGTTTGACTCCGGCGTTAAGTAGTGGATCCCTTTTTCATCTGTTGTCACATATCTACGCAAAAACTTCTTATTGTTAAGTTGAAACAGTTTCAAACAACGCTCTGAATCGTCGACGCGTTATAGTTTTTGATCGTCTGTGAGCAAACTCAGCACTCAATTTGAACACAGCTTTCTCATTGGCAAATGTTTATGCGAAATGATGAATTCACTACCTTCTGATATGTTCAGCTTTTCTGCTATCCCATGCAAATTCAATTTACGATCGACCAAAACGTGTTTCTGAATTTTTTCTGTGTTTTCTGGGACAACTGCCGATTTTGGGCAACAAATGATGGAAACAAAAAGGAAATTTATCAGAAAGAGACAACTAAAGTTCCTGGGAAAAGTAATGAGGAAGGAGGGCTTAGAGAACCTGATACTCACAGACCAGATAGAGGGAAAAAAGACAGGGGAAATCAGTGGACAATATATTTGAAGGACCTAATCAGATGGTACGGAACGAGGGTTGCATGGAGTAACAGGAGAAGGCGTGCTAAGAGCCACCAAGGATGGGGAAAGGTGGAAAACCATGATCGCCTACGTCCTGAAGAGACAGGGCACATAGAAGAAGAAGCCCTGCGGAAAGAATTTTCGACACGATTAAGAAGAGATAATAAATGCAATATTGGAACGAGGTCATGTTGTGTTTTAACTGCCACACTTCCTAGAGGACCGCTTTGGCTGAATGAAAAAAAATGGAGGATCTAAAAGCGGCCTCGTTGTCGAATTATCTCAGGCAATGAAAAACAGTTAAAGAAATTCACCTGGTATATTTATGAGCAGAAAACAGTACCTTTCGACGGCAGGTAAGTGATTTTTGTCAATGGAGAAAGTGAGTTGTGTCAGATTGGAACCCCTTTTGGTAGTGTTGATCTGCGGTGGAATGTCACTAACTGGACGAACAGATTCCATTTTTTTCATCTAGTTTAAACTCCTACATCCCAAGCAGCTTAATTAGAAAAAAGTAATAATTCACAGCTTATAGTTTGACAGAACTTGCCTGTCTCGATACTTTTTTATGTTATGGCGAAACCCACCTATTCCTCAGATAATGGACTCTCCCTCTGTTATGGTGAAACACACCTATTCCTCAGATAATGGACTCTCCCTCTGTTATGGTGAAACACACCTATTCCTCAGATAATGGACTGTCCCTCTGTTATGGTGAAACACACCTATTCCTCAGATATTGGACTCTCTCTCTGTTATGGTGCAACACACCTATTCCTCAGTTAATGGACTCTCCCTCTGTTATGGTGCAACACACCTATTCCTCAGATAATGGACTCTCACTCTGTTATGGTGCAACACACCTATTCCTCAGATAATGGACTCTCCCTCTGTTATGGTGCAACACACCTATTCCTCAGTTAATGGACTCTCCCTCTGTTATGGTGAAACACACCGATTCTTCAGATAATGGACTCTCACTCTGTTATGGTGAAACACACCTATTCCTCAGATAATGGACTCTCCCTCTGTTATGGTGAAACACACCTATTCCTCAGATAATGGACTCTCCCTCTGTTATGGTGAAACACACCTATTCCTCAGATAATGGACTCTCCCTCTGTTATGGTGAAACACACCTATTCCTCAGATAATGGACTCTCCCTCTGTTATGGTGAAACACACCTATTCCTCAGATAATGGACTCTCCCTCTGTTATGGTGCAACACACCTATTCCTCAGTTAATGGATTCTCCCTCTGTTATGGTGAAACACACCGATTCTTCAGATAATGGACTCTCACTCTGTTATGGTGAAACACACCTATTCCTCAGATAATGGACTCTCCCTCTGTTATGGTGAAACACACCTATTCCTCAGATAATGGACTCTCCCTCTGTTATGGTGAAACCCACCTATTCCTCAGATAATGGACTCTCCCTCTGTTATGGTGAAACACACCTATTCCTCAGATAATGGACTCTCCCTCTGTTATGGTGAAACACACCTATTCCTCAGATAATGGACTCTCCCTCTGTTATGGTGAAACACACCTATTCCTCAGATAATGGACTCTCCCTCTGTTATGGTGCAACACACCTATTCCTCAGTTAATGGACTCTCCCTCTGTTATGGTGAAACACACCTATTCTTCAGATAATGGACTCTCACTCTGTTATGGTGAAACACACCTATTCCTCAGATAATGGACTCTCCCTCTGTTATGGTGAAACACACCTATTCCTCAGATAATGGACTCTCCCTCTGTTATGGTGAAACACACCTATTCCTCAGATAATGGACTCTCCCTCTGTTATGGTGAAACACACCTATTCCTCAGATAATGGACTCTCCCTCTGTTATGGTGAAACACACCTATTCCTCAGATAATGGACTCTCCCTCTGTTATGGTGAAACACACCTATTCCTCAGATAATGGACTCTCCCTCTGTTATGGTGCAACACACCTATTCCTCAGTTAATGGACTCTCCCTCTGTTATGGTGAAACACACCTATTCTTCAGATAATGGACTCTCACTCTGTTATGGTGAAACACACCTATTCCTCAGATAATGGACTCTCCCTCTGTTATGGTGAAACACACCTATTCCTCAGATAATGGACTCTCCCTCTGTTATGGTGAAACACACCTATTCCTCAGATAATGGACTCTCCCTCTGTTATGGTGAAACACACCTATTCCTCAGATAATGGACTCTCCCTCTGTTATGGTGCAACACACCTATTCCTCAGATAATGGACTCTCCCTCTGTTATGGTGAAACACACCTATTCCTCAGATAATGGACTCTCCCTCTGTTATGGTGAAACACACCTATTCCTCAGATAATGGACTCTCCCTCTGTTATGGTGAAACCCACCTATTCCTCAGATAATGGACTCTCCCTCTGTTATGGTGAAACACACCTATTCCTCAGATAATGGACTCTCCCTCTGTTATGATGAAACACACCTATTCCTCAGATAATGGACTCTCCCTCTGTTATGGTGAAACACACCTATTCCTCAGATAATGGACTCTCCCTCTGTTATGGTGAAACACACCTATTCCTCAGATAATGGACTCTCCCTCTGTTATGGTGAAACCCACCTATTCCTCAGATAATGGACTCTCCCTCTGTTATGGTGAAACACACCTATTCCTCAGATAATGGACTCTCCCTCTGTTATGGTAAAACACACCAATTCCTCAGATACTGGACTCTCCCTCTGTTATGGTGAAACACACCTATTCCTCAGATAATGGACTCTCCCTCTGTTATGGTGAAACACACCTATTCCTCAGATACTGGACTCTCCCTCTGTTATGGTGAAACACACCTATTCCTCAGATAATGAACTCTCCCTCTGTTACGGTGAAACACACCACCAATTCCTCAGATACTGGACTCTCCCTCTGTTATGGTGAAACACACCTATTCCTCAGATAATGGACTCTCCCTCTGTTATGGTGAAACACACCTATTCCTCAGATAATGGACTCTCACTCTGTTATGGTGCAACACACCTATTCCTCAGATAATGGACTCTCACTCTGTTATGGTGCAACAAACCTATTCCTCAGATAATGGACTCTCCCTCTGTTATGGTGAAACACACCTATTCCTCAGATAATGGACTCTCCCTCTGTTATGGTGCAACACACCTATTCCTCAGTTAATGGACTCTCCCTCTGTTATGGTGAAACACACCGATTCTTCAGATAATGGACTCTCCCTCCTATATTAATAAGAGTTAACAGGAAGGTAACTCGAGAAATTTTTGGGAAGTTCGTAGAAGTTCTTAGAAGTTCTAGAGAGTTCTTTAGAGTTCCATTAGAGGTCAGTAGAACTATTAGTTAGTTCCAGTTTGGACATAGTTGGACTAAGGCAGTTAATATTAGTCGGCAGTTAGTCGAATACTAAGAAGTCAGCTTACAATGGAAGATTACCAAGTTCCTAACATTTTAGGTACGTTATGTCGATTAGCAACCAACATAGCACGATTATAACTTTCAGTGCAAAAACTACACCACAACACTGGTCAAACAGATTCAATCTTTTCATGTAGTTTAAACTCCTACCCACAAACAGCTTAATTAGTAAAAAATAATAATTCACAGCTTAAAGTTTGCCAGAACTTGCCTGTCTCGATACTTTTTTTTTAACTGTGAGGGTGGCGCTTCTGGTCAAGATTATAAACTTCTCTGTTGTGCAGATTTGTTCGCGAAAATCAAATTCACGTAAATAGGCTCGTCAAACCTTTGTGTTTCCCAGCCAGGTAGCGGTAAAAAACGAATAGGAAAAGAAAATGGCGATTCCAATGATCTGATGGAAGCGGATGCCGTCCAAAACAACAAATTTACAGCAAAACACAACAGTCAAATTCCACAGAGTCGAATTACCCTCATTTCCTTCATATGCAAGGAAAAGTTTCAGTTAGTTTTTAGTACACTATGTTTTGTGTGTTTCTTGAGAAAAATCTGTCGTACTTTTCCGCCCCACGTATGGTCCTGGGTATGACCATAAACTGCATCCAGCAGCTAAGGCCTCTGATTAGGAGGTTGTATGAAACCACCTCTAAATTGCTGTTTTTCCCATGTCCACCCTGATAGTACCTGTTAGGGTCCCATCTATGGGTAAATAATTAACCCCCACACCGAGGTCAAAATGCTATGAAAATATTACCAACAAATCTTTTTTCAATTAAAAATATTACAAGCAAAACATTTTTGAATGAAAAATATTACCAACAAAACGTTTTTGAAGGAAAAATCTATCAACAAAAATACGTTTTTGAAAAATGTTACCAACAATAATATGTGAAGGAAAAAAATTATTACCTGCAATACATCTGACTCTCAACGAAACCCACTTTACAAAGAAAGTATATTCTATTTATACAAATCTATAGTAAAATTGTTGTCTGCATTAAATGACCCATTGAGGTGTTGATATGCCGTAAAACAAACTAAACCAAACCAAAACAAAACAAAACGCCCTTCGTATTATCCAAGAAGCTTGCATCTTAGTGACTTTATTGCCTTGCTTGTTTCAATAATTTCAGACTGAGCTATGGATCATGCATATCCAGATTTTGTATCAGCCAATCATTTAGTTAAGTGCCATACGTGATAGACATTTGGGTGATCATGTCTAACTGGGCAGAAGATTTTCCCGTAGTAGTTTGCTATTACTTTTTGCAGTAGACTGGTTACCAACCAAGGCTGTATAGAACGTAAACTATCCTACTAATTAACCCATAGCTGAAAGGTAAAGCGACAGATGAATAGAGATGAATACCTTTCCCAAGAATATTTGTGCGTAAGTGAATGCAACAAATTCAACTAGAATTCGAACTCGGCTCTCAGATTTCTCGTAACGAGCCGAAATCCACTGCACCACAATGCATATGCCCAAAATCAAATTCACAGAAATGGCTTCCATTTACAGCCAGGTAGTGAGGAATAAAAGAAATAGGGAGAGAGGATAACGATTCCAGTGATGGAAGCAGGTGTTTTAGTTTCTGTTCTTTTGTTGTTCTTTATCCTTAATAATGTTTTTTTTTTTTCTCAAATTCTTTTTTACACTGTAATAGCTTGCATCTTAGTGACTTTATTGCCTTGCTTGTGGGTGAAATGACGTAAAATTATGCAAGAAATATTACTGAAAACATTTTTTCAATTATTTACATTTCTTGGACTGAGCTATGGTTCATGCATATACAGGTTTTAATTCAGCCCATCAGTTAAAAAAATGATACATTTTTTTTAATCGTATCACCCCGAGCAAGGCGGTAGCGCCACTGATGTGCAGGGGGCTGCGTAAGAGTGAAAAGATTGGAAAAGGGAAAGCCGGAAACAAGGGATAAGCCTCTTAACCTGTTCAATAGACGTGGGTGGAGTGTGAACCGGGCGATAGATTAATCTATCTACTCCAATTGAAAAAAAAGAACAAAGTGAGAAAATTGGAAAATTGGAAAAGAGAAACCACATCCTAAACAGGGGACAAGGGATGAGCCTCTTAAATGCTTGGGCAATCATATCTCAAAAGAAACATTACTGAATGGGCAGAAAGTTTTCCCGGAGTAGGTTACCATTACTTTCTGCAGTAGATAGGTTGCCAACCAAGGCTATAAAACGCAATCTTTCCTGTTATTTAGCCTATAGCTGGAGAGAGAAGTGACAGATTAATACCTTTCCCAAGGATATTTGTGTGTAAGTAAATGCAACGAATTCAACTAGAATTCAAACTCAGCCCTTTGATTTCCCGTTCCAAGCCGAAATCCTTCACCCCGAGCAAGTCGGTAACGACACTAATGTTCAGGGGGCTACGTAATAGTGAAAAGATTGGAAAAGATAAAGCCGGAAACCACATCCTAAACAGGGAACAAGGGATGAGCCTCTTAACCTGTTCAATAGACGTGGGTGGAGTGTGAACCGGGCGATAGATAGATCTATCTACTCCAATTAAAAAAAAAAGAACAAAGTGAGAAGATTGGAAAAGAGAAAGCCGGAAACTACATCCTAAACAGGGAACAAGGGATGAGCCTCTTAACCTGTTCAATAGATCTGGGTGGAGTGTGAACCGGGCGATAGATTAATCTATCTACTCTAATTGAAAAAAAAGAACAAAGTGAGAAGATTGGAAAAGAGAAAGCCGGAAACCACATCCTAAACAGGGGACAAGGGATGAGCCTCTTAAATGCTTGGGCAATCATATCTCAAAAGAAACATTACTGAATGGGCAGAAAGTTTTCCCGGAGTAGGTTACCATTACTTTCTGCAGTAGATAGGTTGTCAACCAAGGCTATAGAACCCAATCTTTCCTGTTATTTAGCCTATAGCTGGAGAGAGAAGTGACAGATTAATACCTTTCCCAAGGATATTTGTGTGTAAGTAAATGCAACGAATTCAACTAGAATCCAAACTCAGCTCTTTGATTTCCCGTTCCAAGCCGAAATCCACTGCATCACAATGCATATCCTCAAAATCAAATTCACACAAATGGTCTCGTCAGATTGTCTTTGATTTATAGCCAGGTAGTGAGGAAGAAAGGAAATAGGGAGAGAGGATAATGATTTCAGTGATCTGAAGGAAGCAGGTGTCGACAACGATAACACCGATTTACAGTAAATTGCACACACCATACTAATTCCTCAGAGACGAATTCCTCTATATTTTGAATGCAAGAAGGTGTCAGTCATTTTTTCCCAGCACTGTATGTTTGGTGTCTTTCTCGATTTCAATATGTTGTAATTAAAGTATTGACATTATGTCCACGCTTCGTATTATCCAAGAAGCTGAAATACAAAAATGGATAAAAGTTTTTCTTATTTTCAACTAACAGTATAGCCAGGCGTTGCTCGGGTGTAATGAAAGCTTTAAAACTAATCCATGGTCCTGAAGCTCAGACTCTTTGGACGTTGGCTCGAAAGACTAAAAAGCAATAGTTGTTTCCAGTTAAAGCGAAACCGTAGACTGAAAGAAAAATGAACGGATGTAACTCAAATTTTGATTTCTTGATATCGATATCAAATAAGTTTTTTCGTCGTAAACTGAATTTTGAAGGCTAAATAAGTCCTCTGAGTAAATGGTATCATGACTGAGACTAAGAACTACAATTATACCTACTTAGAACCAAGCACAAAGCAAAAACTAAAATAAAAGGGCTGAAAAAAAAAAGACATACAGGCAGATAAACAGACTCACACACAAACATCTTGCCTTGAGCTGTGATGCAGCGAAACAGATCTGTCTGCGGATGACTATAGTATATATATTATCGATTTTCTGTACTATTGTAAGAACTGCAACCTTGAAACTTCTGAATATCGTTTCTTATGTCTTTGTCTATGAGTGTATCAAATTTGATTAAAATCGGACCACTCCTTCTATAACCCGATTTTTTCGATTATCGATTTTCAATATTTATCGGGGGTACCTCGACACAAAACCTAGCTAATAACACTCGCAGACGCTTATAGTACAACTGTGTAAATTTTCAAGAAAATTGGTTCAGCCGTTTTGGAGTCTATAGGTAACGGACACACACACACACACACACACACAGACAAAGTTCCATTTATAAACAATTTTAGATTAATAAACCAAGAATGATTTCGCTACCAAAATCTTATATTCACTTATATTCATTTTCTCGACGTTACTTATAACCGGTTTAAAGTTATTAGACGTGACAAGTCGGTCATTTTAATAAATTGCCTGCCATATATATCAGATGAATTTAATGATTCAAGTTCTTTTTTATAAGTCATGTATAAAGATTCTCCACAACTTCCTGTCTCTTGTAGCTCTTAATAAATTTTCGTTTTTTTTTGTTATTTTTCCTGAACTCTGTTCCATCATCCATTTATTCAAGTACTCATTACTCACATTGTTTCCTCTCTCTCCACTTCGATACTGTGAGTATCAGATTTACCAAGCCCCTTTTCCTCATTATGCGGCCTAGAAACCTCAGTTGTCTTTTTCTGATTTTAAATTTTCTCAACATTTGCTCTACAACTTATAACAATCATATATCTGGTCTATGGCATCTTTCTGTAGAACCACATTTGGCTCGATCAAAAATCTACCGAGGCTGAAAAAGCAAACTTCGCTGACGAGCTTGAAAAGGACCTCCAATCTGTGGTGGACTGGGGTAAGAAATGGCTCGTAAATTTTAATGCTTTCAAAACGAAGCTGCTATCTATTAACCATCACAGACAATCACTCCTACCACCCCATTAGCACGGATCACGCTTCTCTCCCTGAAAGCAAAACACTGCGCCTCCTCGGCTTAACTCTGACAACATACTTCAAGTGGAATGACTATATAGAATCCATAGCTAAATCCGCTGCTAAGAAAGTCTGTTCTCTGTGTAGGGCCAGGAAGTTTTTCCCATCCCAAACAATCCAGCACATATACAAGTCTACCATACATTGAGTATTGCTGCCATATCTGGTCCGGTGTTCCTGCTATCAACTTAGGTGTCCTCGACTGAATCCAAAGGAGAATCTGTAATGTGATCGATCCCGACTTGGCCGCTCAGATACAGTCACTTTCTCACCGGCGCAATGTGGGTGCCCTGTGTCTCTTCTACAAATACTTTCACGGCTTCTGCTCCGATGAACTTAGCTCACTGGTACCCCCGATATACGAATTTCCTCGAGCCACAAGATTAGCAACTAGGTCCCACCCTTTTACTGTGAAACCAATAAATTGTAAACGCAAATTCTACTTCAGCAGCTTCTTTTCTCGCACTTCCCGCCTGTGGAATTTTCTTCCGCATACTTGCTTTCCTGACAGCTACAATCTCCAAGAATTTAAATGTAAAGTCAGTAGTCATCTCCTGTCTCACTAATGCTTTTCTACATCCACCCCACTCTCATCAGTAATCTCTTCCTTCCCCTACTCTCTTCCTGACACCCCCGTAACCTCTCACTCTTCATAACATTCCTCCTATGTAACCCCCTGAACAAACAGTGGCAGTAAAATGCCTTGCTTGGGGCGACACGATTAAAAAAAAATCTTTCAATTAATAAACCAAGAATGGTTTCGCTACCCAAATCTTGTATTCACTTATATCCATTTGCTCGGCCTTATTTATAAGCGGTTTAAAGTTATTAGACGTGACAAGTCGGTCATTTTAACAAATTGGCTGCCATACATATCAGGTGAATTTAATGATTCAAGTTCTTCTTTATGTGCCATGTATCATGACTCTCCACAACTTCCTGTCTCTTGTAGCTCTTAATAAATTTTGTTTTCCGTTATTTTTCTTCTTGAATTCTGTTCCATCATCTACTTATTCAAGTACTCATTACTCATATTGTTTCCTCTCTCTCCACTTCGATCCTGTGAGTATCAGATTTGCCAAGACCTCTATCCTCATTATGCGGCCTAGAAACCTCAATTGTCTTTTTCTGATGTTAAGTTTCCTTAACATTTGATCTATAACTTTGTCATAATCATATATTTGGTCTATGGTATCCTCAGTATCCTTCTGTAGAACCACATTTCTGTAGCTATAAATCTTTTGTTTAACTTTGAGTAGATTGCCCTCATTTCTTCTATATTCATTTATTTTCTGGTACTGTATGTTTTGTGGCTTTCTCGACGTCCATCTGTTGCCATTAATGAACTGACATTATTTTATGTCCACGCCTCGTATTCACCAAGAAGCTGAAATACAAAAATGGATAAAAGTTTTTCTTATTTTCAATTAATAAACCAAGAATGATTTCGCTACCCAAATCTTATATTCACTTATATTCGTTTCCAATAAGACAAGTTTCTAAATTCTAAAATTAATGCCGTCGGACAGTCTGACTGTTTGCTCGGCCTTACTTATAACCGGTTTAAAGTTATTAGACCTGACAAGTCGGTCATTTTAACGAATTGGCTGCCATACATATCAGATAAACTTAACGATTCAAGTTACTTAGTCATAAGATGATTATTTCAATCTTATTCTTGAAATAAGCTACTATGACTTTGACAATATTAATATGCAGAGTACAGTGCGCCAACAGGTCGACGGGCGCGAAGATTGTATAGCGCAAACTTAACTTTCTTCCACTATATGCCTTGTCCGCACACCACTACATGACACTCCTCGCTTAGAAGGAATACGAAAAGTAAACTAATGTGTAAGGTTATTTCTGCGGTAAGAATTCTCGACACGATCAAGAAGAGATAATAAATGCAATATAGGAACAAGGTCATGTTGTGTTTTAACTGCTGCACTTCCTTTTCATCTAGTTTAAACTCCGACCTCCAAGCAGCTTAATTAGAAAAAAGTAGGAAGTGTTCTAACAGAATACAGAAAGTGCGACACTGAGATCCGAAGACGAATTGGCACGGCGAAGGAAGCATTCCAAAAGTTGAGTAAAGTATAAAGAAACAGGACAATTTCACGAGAAAGAAAGAGAAGAGTACTGGATTGCTATTTTATGTCGGTTCCTCAATATGGCAGTGAATACTGGACAATATCATCGAAGATGAGGGAAAAACTTGAAGCAGCTAAAATGTGGTTCTACAGAAGGATGCTGCGGATATCATGGATTGACAGGTGAGCAATGATGAGGTTTCGGAAATGATGGAAACTA